>PVHX01000482.1:182248-298839 GCA_004024805.1 Geosciurus inauris | reverse complement strand
ATGAGATGAGTCTCTTGGAGGCAGCATATTGTTGGGTCTTTTTTTTTAATCCAATCTGCCAATCTGTGTCTTTTAATTGCTGAGTTTAGGCCATTGACATTCAATGTTATTATGGAGACATGGTTTGTATTTCCAGCCATTTTGGTTTATTCTTAGTTTTTAACTTGACTGGGTTTCTCCTTTGATTGGCCTTTAGTGTGAGCTACATGGTCTTTGAAAGTTTAGAATTCCCCTGTGAAGTTAAATGAATCTGGTGATTTTTGTAGAGGTTGTTCTTTAATTAATTAACCGGTTTCTTTTTTCTTTTCTTTTCTTTTCTTTTTCTTTTTTCTTTTTTTGGTACCAAGGATTGAACTCAGTGGTACTCAATCACCAAGACACATCCCAAGTCCTTTTTGTGTTTTATTTAGAGAGAGGGTCTCACTGAGTTGCCTAGTGCCTCGCCATTGTGGAGGCTGGCTTTGAACTCGCGATTCTCCTGTCTCAGCCTCCCAAAGTGCTGGGATTACAGGCATGTGCCACTGTACTGGGCTAATTAACTGATTTCATCTGTGAAAGTGGATTTTTTTTTTCACATTTCATACTCTGTTGATAACTTTTACTCATGTTCCTTTAAACTTGGTTTTTCTATGCTCATCTTCACCTGAGTTTATCTGAGAGGAACCTTGGGTGGGTCAGTTGTGGCTACAACCCAAAGGTAGTTTTGCTTTGGCCTTTGCCATAAGCTGAAGTGTAATTGCCAGGTTATTAATTTTAAGTGGTTTTGTACTAAGTTTATGTTCATTTTCATTTTTTTAATTATAACAGAACCCAAGGCTATTTTAAAAGTTGTGGTTTCTTTATGAATTTTAGTTCCAATACCTTCTCACATGAAGATTGAAGTTCCCATTTCTCACTCAGGTGGCCTTTAAACTCCAAGGTTTGCTGTCTTGATACTGCGTCTCTGCTGCCCTGCCCAGGGTGACAGTTCAGACTCATTACTGCTGTTTTATTTTCATATTTGTTCTTCTTCCTTTTTCCCTTTGGGATTTTCAGATGACTAAAGCTTATTATACTTGGTCAATCTATTTTAGCATAGAAGGATTTTTGAGGGGTTACCAGTTCTGCCTAATTTCTAGAAATCAAAGTCTCACTGTTTATTCTTTAAGGAAAAAGGGCATCTGTTTTCACCTTGCAATACACATTTCAAAAGTTTTCATATTTATATAGTCTTGCTTCTTTTTCATTATTCTAAGGGAGAATTGATGTAGACTACTGTTTCATACAATGTGTTTCTAGGACAGGAACATGTTAATAGTGAGTGAATATTTCATATTTAGAAAAATAATCTCTTACATATAATGAACTTCAGTGAGTGTATCCAAATTTTAAAGATTTCATCATATTCTTCTCTGCTACATTATTTGTTTGGTAGAATACCATAATACTGATGTACATTTTAATGTTTATATAAAAGTTAGTTGATGAAGAGAATGAAAAGTGATACATAATAGTATCATGGTAGTGATTTTTTTCAGGTAGATCAATATTCATTTAACATTTTGCAGCCAAAATGTAAAACATTTCCAGAATATCAAACTTTTCCTAAGGAACACAGTATTCATTGATAACTGAAACCACAGCAGAATTGCTGGTGTAAAGAGAAGCAAGAGTGCTTTATGAAGAACTTTACAGAATTCTTGGGATAATGGGAAGGTAAGCAGCAAGACATCTTATTGAGAATTATTTTTATGATTTATTTTTAAATAACTCTTTGCTCACCTGTCCATTTTTGGCTGATCATGCTGGTGATTCTCCTGAAAACTGTAGCAGGCTTGACTCCACAGAAGGAACAAAATTAAATAAATGCATCATGCTGAATGTGTATTCTCTTTGTAAAGCTGTAGTCAGTCAGTTGGACTTTAATCGCTATAACTTTTTTCTTTTATGAATTTGTCACTAATTTTGCAGTATTTCTTCAAAACATAGATGGTAAATGGAAACATAACAATCTTTTGACTATAAATTGTGTGTGGATGTAGTTTAGCTAGACATAAGTGTATTGATAGACTAATAAAAGGAAAATGTAGACAGATATGTTTTAAGGGATGCCAAGACCCTTCTTGACTAATTAGCTAAATAACATTATTTGGAAGATGTCTAGAAAGACATTGACTCAACAGCAAATATTAATCTGTTGAGCTTTAAATGAGAGACCAAATGCTCATTTTTAGTTTATTGGAGTGTTCATTTTGGTTGATAAGCCTACTTAGATTCACTCGGTTGGCTGTAACAAAAAAGCAATCTTCAAATACATCAAGCATGGTCTTTAAATATGATGAGATACAAAGAACTATAAATAGATTAGAAAGTAATATTAATGCTGAGCATAGCACTATGAATAAAAAATGTTAAGTGTCAGCTCAACCTTTACAAATGCTTTGCTACGGTGCCTCTTATATATATCTATAATAATGATAATACTGCAGAGTTTCCAATTAAATTATGTTGATTTTATTGGGAAATGAATTGATTCTGAATTCATTAATTTATAAACATTGAAATCTAATAAGAATGAGATCCCCACTAAATTGTACAGCCAATAACAATAACTGATAGATATTTTGCATTTAAACAACTTAAGTGATGCTTTTTAAATAGTGAGAAAAGTAGACTCAGAGGAGCAATTACTTAGATACTAACCTTTTTTTATAATAAAAGGTATGAGAAAATAGGCAATAATTCAGTGTTCAAATGCATTTTAAAAGTTTAACTACAGTCACTTTTAAAATTTCAGCTATCCTGCAGCACAATATCAAATTTTACACAGCTGGTAAAGATAAATGATTTTTCCTGATCAAATTATATGAGGATGAATAATTTTATACTATATAATTGGTGAGCTGCATAATTCAGTAAGGCCATTTGCTGTGGTTGACTTCTTTTTGCAAGTAGAAGTTCTATAATGAGGAAGGAGTTTGGTCAAAACAGCTGCCAAATGGCAATAGCATTAAAAAATTAATCAGGAAATTAATTAAACATTCTCTGGATGTAAAACATGTTACATGCAAGAAAATATAAGTAGTTTGACAAGGTTTGTGATGTTTTCATTAAAGGATTATTGGAAACAATACAAATATGACCCATTCTTGGAAACAGAAGCAACTTTGTAATGAAAAAAATCTTATTGAAAGTGTTCTCCTTATTTCCAATAGGTAAAAGTTAAAAAATTAAGCTATTAAGAATATTTTGTCCAAACGAACTATTCTTTAGTTCTTCCCTTTTGCAAACATACCCCAATAAGGTTTTTCCAAAAGTATACTCAGGAAATAGACCTATCATAGGAACTAGTTTATCAACTTGCAAAGTTAATTATATGTGCTTCTTAGATAATTATATATGTATATTGGTTCATACTTGCAAACACTCCATACATATTGCATGTTCATCTTCTCTTTTGAGTAAAATCGAGCTGGGGTGGTACCTTACATCTCACTGCCTTAACTTTTTTTTGGAGGGGTGTACTGGAAATTGAACTAAGGGGCACTTGGCCACTGACCCACATGCTCAGTCCTATTTTGTATTTTATTTAGAGACAGGGTCTCTCTGAGTTGCTTAGTGCCTTGCTAAGTTGCTGAGGCTGGCTTTGAACTTACAATCTTTTAACAGATACACCTCAGGTTGTCCCTCAAAGTTCAGAAGTCTGCATGCCTTGTAAACGTTTGTAAGCTATGATTATGTATTTTTTTTTTTGTCTCTAAATGTATCAAACATGTATTCTAAGTCTAGAGATAAAGAACCAATGGCTGGGGCTGGGGTTATGGCGCAGTGGTAGTGTGCTCGCCTAGCACGCGGGAGGCACTGGGTTCGATCCTCAGCACCGCATACAAATAAAATAAAGCTATTGTGTCCACCTACAACTAAAAAATAAATATTAAAAAAAAAAAGAACCAATGGCTGCTTCTGTTTTTTGGACTGACTATATTTTACTTTCACTTTTCGTTAGTCCACTCCATAGTAGGCACCTGCAAAACTCATAGTCTATGAAGATTACTGGAAATATTCTGAATCAAATTTACCTCTTTGGTAGATTAGAATATTACTCCACCAGTTTTCATCTTGCTTGACCTTCATGGGAAAGGTGTCGTATTGTGCTCCATTGATGCTGAGTTTGACCATGAGACTTGCTCTGCCTGGGGGGACTGTGCATGTACTTGCATGCTGGGTTTGTTTTTTTGTGACTCTGCCATGCAGGGAAAAGAGATTCTAGAGATTCCTGGGCCCTAGAACAAGCATAGAATCCCTGTCTGATTCCAACAGACACATTCCAAATATGTTCCCAATTCCCCTTCTGTCTCATAGGTCATTTAGTCACTTACTACACCAGATCTTTCCATTTTTTCCAAATCTAAACCAGTCAGCAAGTGGGGTGTTCCCTGACTGGATACAATGGTTGGTGTCAGTTGGGAATAATCAGAATTGATGGTAGGGAATGCTCTATGGCTGCAGGAAGAGAAGACATTGCTATTGTTCAGGAATATGCAGGGTCCAGGAGCATGAATAATAACTCTTGTCTTATGATTCTCTCACAGAAGGATGAAATTGACAGAGACAAAAGCTGAAAGAGTCTTAAAGCATTAATCTGCATTCACCTACATATTTAGCATACTCTGCCTATAACTTTTGCAATAAGAATTCATTGGGATTAATTTAATTAATTTATATTTTAATTAAAATGTGGAGTTTAATGGTTTTAGTGCTTTCCCAGAATTGTGCACCCATTACCACAATTGTAGAGCACTTTCATCATCCCAAGAAGAAACCACTCAGCAGTCCTTCTTGCTCCCCCTTGGTCTTCTTTCAGACCTAGGCAATCACTAATCTGAGTTTGACTCTGTAGCTTTGCCTGATCTGGATATTTTCTATTAGTGGAACCTCAGAATGGGTGATCTTTGGTGACTGGGTCTGTTTGCTTAGTTCACTGTATTCAAGGTTTATCCTTGTGGTTGCATGTTATCAACATTCAATTCCCTTTTAGTCCCCAAATAATATTTTGTTGTATGTGTAGTAGCACCAATTATTTATCTATATGTACAACAGTTTCTGGATATGTAGTTACTTCCATCACCACACAACAGTCAGTGCATATCTATATGAGAGCATTAGTCATCTTTCTGTTGCTATGAACAAAATACCTGACAACAACAATTTAGAAGAGGGAAAATTGATTTTGGGTTATGGGTTCCCACAGGTTCAGTCCACAGTCAGGGGACTCTATTGCTCTAAGCCTGACCGGGACAGAACATCAGGACAGAAAGTCTTGATGGACAAAGCGGTGAGCTCATGGCAGAAAGGAGACAGTGAGGCAGCAGAGACAAATCCCAAACCCAAAGGGCTGTCCCCAGTGGCCTGCCTGTTCTGGCCACACCCCACCTGCCTATAGTTACCTGCGCCCAGCTTGTCTTTTCAGATTATTAATCCATCAAATGAATTAATCCACTGATTAGGGTATAACTCTCATAATCTAATCTATTCACCTCTGGACATTCTTGTATTAACAGAGGAGATTTGGGGAGAGAGCTTCTATCCAAACCATAGCAATTAGTTTTATATCAACATATCCCAAATTACTATACTCAGCAGCTTAATAAGCAAACTTTTTGTTGTTGTTGTTCTTTTATCTCATGTTTCCTGTGGGTCAGAAATCTCACACAGGTTAGCTATGTTCTTTGCTAAGGACCTCACTGGGCTGAAATAAAAGGATCAGCTGGAGTTGTAAGCTCATCTCTGCTCAGGGTCCTCCTCCAAACTCACTGTCTATTGGCAAAATTCAGGTCTTGAAGACTGTGGAAATGTAGAGCTCAGGTCTCCCCAGAGTCCCCATTTCCCAAACATGGCCTGCTCTACGACACAGTTGTTTGATCCTTCCAGCACAAAAGAACAGATTTCTGCATTTCAAATTTGCCACTTAAAAGATTCCACATTTTAAGTCAAATCCAGACTAATAATTTTCCTTCTATCAACTCAAAAATTTGTTACTTTAATTATACATTAAAATTATTTTAACTGTATCATTTGGGTGATTTGTAATTCCATTCATATCCAAAGAGAGTGGATTATGAGCAGTATGTGTGCTAGGTGGAGGAGATGCCTGGGGCCCCTGAGGATGCTGCTCCACTTAGGACTCTCTGGCCCCTTGCATCTTGTATCCTTCCCAGAAGAATGCAATCTACCCTCTTCCACAGGCTCTCACATCATCTCAGAGTCCAGAATTTCATCATCTCAATCATCTAAATCCATTCAGGTGTAAATGTAAGTCCTGGGTGTGACACACCTGTAGACCTCTGAAACTGAAAAGTAGAAAAATTGTCTGTGTCCTGCCCTCGCCATGCGCAATGATAAGACGGCCCATAGATGTAGGAATTCATGTTGGTGGAAACCCAAGTTAAGAGTCACTGGTCCATAATCATCTGTAAATCGAGCAGGGCACATCTTGGATTTTGCCTGAACAAGGTTCAAGGCCTCAAAATAACCTGTGGTCCCGGCTCTGCCTTCTACACTCTGGCTTTACCCTCTAAGTCCTCCTCCTCTTCATCACAGGCAGCAGGATTTGCAGCTGAGCAGGATTGTCAGTCTGCTTCCCACCAGAACAAAAGGAAAGAACAGTCTTCTCAGTGGGTAGGTCTGTGTGAATGCCACTCAGAGGAAGTAGCAAATGCCAGCATCCCCTGTGTCCCCCAAAGGCCCTCTCTACCTCTGTCCCCTCCCAGTCACTCCTCCTTCAGTTAAAGCAGCCACCCTGGGTTTCTAGGCCCATCTCTACAGAGAGCCCCTGACTTAGGATGGCTCTACCATTTTTCAATACAACAATGGAACAAAAGCTACACATATTTATTGGAAACTGTGCTTTGCATTTTAACCTTTCTACAGACTTCTGAAATTTGATCTATCTCCCCCGTATACGCAGTGTGGGACACTCTGGCAGTGCTGGACAGTGGCGGTTGGCTGCAGCTGCCAGTAAGCCAGGTGACCAGCAGGATGAACCACTGGTAACTCCACAAAGCACCTGCTGTGTGCTAAGCTATGGTATTTGGTAGACTCAGGGTACAAAATGCATAATTGACTTTAAAAAAGTTTCAACCTATGATGAGTTTGGGATATAACCCCATCATCAAGTCCAGGGGCACCTGTATCTTGCCTGTTTTAAACTTTTTATAAATGCAATCATATACCAAAATTTTTCTTGTCTTCTTTTGTTCAATATTAAGTTTGAGGTTTATCCATGACTTTGCATAAATCTATTTATAAATATAATGCTGTAATCATGACATGCATATAAAAGATTACTTTTTTATATTATATGAATATATTAATGCTGGTAATATTTTTATAGCAAGATTAATTGCAAACATCAGGGAGGCATAGGAAATTGCAAAGATACTGAAACCCAAACAGGAAACATGTTTTACATTTTTTGACTCTGCAACTTCATAGGTACAATTATAATGTTGAGTCTTAGTTATTATTTTCCATTTGTTTTTTGTATCCTAATTCAGCTAGCAAGATTAGTTTAAGTCTAACAGCTCATTGAGCTGTAAATATTTTATTAGTCTTTATTCTGTGGTTCTAGGGACTTTAAACCTAAATTAATCTTGCTCAGTTTGCATTTTCATCATTTATCCTATATGACTTATAAATTAGCAAGGAAAAGGAAACTTAGAGGCCTACCTTAGGATGAATTATAATAAGTGGTTAAACCAAAGGTTTTTCAACACACTTCAAAGGAAGGAACAAATATTCCAGTCAATGCCGAATCACCAATTATGAGCTCCACAAGGGGAGAGATGCTCTTGGCATATAAGCAGCTGGCTTTGTTTTGTCCTGGCTTTGCTTTGATCTTCCTGTCTTCTTTTCCTTCCTCACTGATGTTACTTTATCTTTATTCAGTGAGTATTTAATGCTCACTTCCCACATGTCAAGCCCACTACCAAGGGGCGAGGATACTAATGAGACTAGACATCCAGGAGATCACGGGGCATGAAGGGGCAGATACAGAAGCGAAGGATGCTCAGGCAGTGTGGAAGGCTCTGAATTAATGATCCCGCTATATCGACCCTGTATTTAACCTGCTTACTTTTCAGGATCTTTAAAAAAAAAAAAGTAAAACCTTGAAATCTTATGCTATGAGAAGTTTAGCACACTGAAATAGATTACATCGACTATGTGCTAGAGACCCTGTCCTAGACATTGCTGACACCTAGATTGCAATAGATGGTCATTTGTAAGCCAACATTCACTCCCATCTTTACCTCTCCAGCTCCATCCAAGGGATTGAGTTTGTCTTCTCCACTGATTTTTAGCTTGGCCATGTGAATTCTTGTGTCTAGTGAAACAGGGCAGAAATGACATCCAAGCCTTCCAGGCATCTATCTGTGTTTCCACTCATGCCTTTGAAGCTTCTAACCTCTACCATGTGGAACTGGTTCTCTGGGATGCTATGGACCCTCCAGTGTAGGCCACAGAATATGACAGAGGGAGCAGAGTGGTTCAGCCTCTTTTAAGCCCACAGCCTGAAGAGAGATGCCCAGCCAAAGTACAGATGAGCAGAACACATTCCACTGAGATTTAGGTTTAATTTTTCATAGGGAAAGTTAACACAAAGGCGGGCAAGTCCTCAAAGCGGGCAAAGTCCTCAGATAATTTACATTTATTATGGAAAATATTTTCTCATAGACAGAAACTGATAACAGCTGACTGCAAAGGTCTGGAAGTAGCCAGAGAGGGGAGAATAACTTGGAGTGAACTGAGTTAAGAAAGATCAGAATAAAAATTTCCAAAGAACATCCAAAATGTGCAATAACATGAAAAATGATTAATTTGGAGGGAATATGGGATGGTTATGTATGAACTCGATGGGGTTAAGGGATTCACAGAAAACTGGTAAAACATGATCTCCAGGTGTGTCTGGGAGGGTGTTTATGGAAGAGATTAGCATTTGAGTCTATACATTGATTGAAGAAGTCTGCCCTGCCCATCTATTGAGGCCTTCAGCAGAAGAGAAAGGCAGTAGGAGGGTAAGTTTGCTGTCTTTTCTGGAGCTTGGACTCCATCTCCTCCAACCTTTGGACGTCCGAGCTCCACGTTCTTGAGCCTTCGTACTCAGACTTAATGAGGCCACCAGATGTCCTGGTTCTCCAGCCTAGACACAGTGGATCGTGGGTCTCCTCCCCTCCACTATCACAGGAGCCAATTCCTACAGTAAGTCTCCAGATACCTCTGCATACCTCCTAGTGGTTCTCAGGGGAACCCTAACCCAGACAGAACCTGAAGCAGTTCAATGACAGCAGCAAGAGGTAAGGACCAGCAAGAGGAAGGGGTGGGGAGAAGGGCTGTGCATGAAACATGGAGGGACCTTCTGCGTAACCATCGCCAATGGTCAGCAGTTATTAAGCGTCTGTTTCTACAACATGTTCCTCATCTTAGAGAGCTTTAGTGAAACAGAGGGCAGTGTCACTGCACCCTTATTGCTGGTGGGGATGTAGTCATAGAAATCAGCAGCACATCTAGGAAACTGAACAGGAACCGAGTTTTAAGGACTAGCGATCCCATTGCAGGAAGGCTTACATGGGTCATACTGAGAAGAACTAAAATGTGTTTTTAGAAAAGTGTTTTGGTATTTAATTAACTTTGATCAAACTATGAATCCAGTCAAATAAAAGGTTTAGCTATATTCTTTGACTCCTCATTTCATGTATGTTGATTATATTTTAATCAAAATGAACATATCAAATTATCTGACAAGTGTAATCTAAGTCATATAGATTTGAGATGTGTGTAGAGGCAGTTTTCTGGGTAGAATTGTCCAAAGTTTTGTCAAATGAAATTTTAAAAATGCATCTCTTTTCCTGTTATTTGCTATTTAGCTTCTCACCAGTCCTTATTGATGTATGTGTATGTGTATTCAATAACAAAATACAATATAGTTAATTTTAGAACACCATGTGATCTGAAGCCAGTATGCATCCATCTTGACGAGCTAATCTATATAAATCACCATGCATTTAGACACTTAAAGTTGTTTTAGAAATGTGGCAATGACAATTAATAAAATATACATAGGAGGAGACTTTCTTCAGCAATGACATTATTATCTATTGTGGGAATGAATAAACTCTCACTATTTATGGGCATGAGACCCATGTTCAAGGTGGTGTGTATTTTTAATTATTAGACTGCTGAAATGATTCTATAGTTCTATGCATTGGGCATACTCTGAGATTGTCAGTGGCGATTGTTGTAATTTAGACAATAGAGGCCTGATGGCCTTTCCCCTCTGTAGGAACATCTGAACCCCATCTTGAGGCTGTTGCTCAGTAAACACAGATGATTCCCGTGTGTGTGTGTGTGTGTGTGTGTGTGTGTGTGTGTGTGTGTGTACATGTGCAATTTGAAGAAATTTTATTTTTGAATTAATTTTAAACTTGCAGAAAAATCGCAAAAACAGTAGGAAATGTCTTATCTCATTGTCCCAAATGTGATTATTTTGCATAGTCAGTCTACAATTACCAGAAAAAGACCTTAACATTGGCACATTTTATTAACTAAATTGTAGCCCTCTTTCTGTTTCATCATTGTTGACCCTTCAGTGTTATCTTACGTGCAAGATTCCACCCAAGATGCCATATTGCGTATAATTGTAACTTTTCCCTTAATCTTATCCAGCCTGTGACTGGTCCTCAGTCTTCCCTCCTCTTCCATGACCTTGACACTCTTGAAGATTAGTCATTTTGTAGGTACTCCCCCAGTTGGGATTTGCCTGGTGTCTTCTCATGAATGAAGTGTGCTGTGCAAAGTTGTCAATAATACTACTGAAATTAAGTTGCTTACTCAGTGCATCAAATCAAGGAATAATCATGTGTGTATGCCTTATTCATGGTGATTCAGTTAAGTAGGTGGGGACTGACTTGGAGGAGACACTCGGATACCTTTGTTTCTCTGCACAGTCTCACCCACTAATTTTAGCGTTTGCTGATGCTCCTCTTCTGGAGCACTCACTGTTCTGTGTTTGTCTGATGATGCTTCTCTATTCCCTATTTTCTATTAATTTGAAACCACTGTGACAATGAGTTGTATCTTCTGCCTTGTTTACTTATTTGCTTATTCAATCCAAGATTCATTTCTATCAGTGTAGAGTCCTGGATATGTATCTCATTCCCTAAGTTAAAATCCAGTCGTCTTTTATTTTATGTTTGTCAAACTGCTGCATCATGCCCACGATCAGGAACTCCCTTCAGGTTGGCTTCAGTATTATTTTAATGCACCCCATGCACCCTCAGCCCAGTTCTGTCTTTTGTGTATGCTTTTCCTTATTTTGTGATATGACCCAGTGATGTTCTAAGGTCTTGTGTCCTCTGCCTTGGTATGAGGATCAACTACTTTCCTAGGAAATTTTAATTGTGAATGGTGTTTAGACAGAGCTGGGAAATATACGTATGCTGATATACACACTATATTTTTATCTATGTATCAGCTTAGATATGTTTAAAACCTAGGAATTCATACACAATTTCAAGTAGATATACATGGGCATACATACATACATATACATGTGTACACATATATACACACATATATATATTCTTTAGAATTATTTATATCCATTTGATTTCAAAATCAAAGCACCATTTTTCTTTTGAATTAAGGCCATTTTCAATAAGCATTTTCCTACAGGTGTTCTGTGATGTTACCTCCATTCCTTTCCTGGTGTTATTCTGGCTGAAATGAGATTCTGTCTCTCCCCTCTGCCTACTGAAAGTCACCTGTTCTCCAAGATTCAACTGCAACATTTCATTCATGAAGATGTTTATTTCTCAACTGAATCCATTGCCTTTTCCTCCTGTTTTTCATGTGGTTTATGTTACTCTCATTTTTACTGCACTATATGCCACTTGTTTAAAAGATGGATTGAGTTTCCATTTCATTTACATGTTGTTGTTTGCATGATATGTTTAGGGCAGTACTTGGGATGCTGCAGAGAATACCTATTGTTTTATTTTGCTCAGCAGTCTTTCAAATGCCAGCTTTGCTCCTTCGCCAGTGCACACATTCTTCCTGGAGCTGGCCACGTACCGTCCTGTAATCCATTGTCCTCTCTGTCACACGTGCACAAAAACCATTGGAAAATTGTTCTTCAACCCTTCGGCTCAGTGAATGGCTCAAGTAATAGACGTTGTTCAAATAGTCAATCAGAACTCTTCCTTGGAATTGATAAGAGGGCACTTCAGAGTAAGATCCACGCTTATTTTTGGCTGTGAAAATGTACATATGTAGTCATCACTGTTTGTGAAGAGGTAAGCAAGAAAGTTCTGACTATGTTCTTTGAACGATCATTGAAGACACAGTATCTCTGAACTTGTCAGACATGGAAGTCAGTAAATGTAAACTTTTTGCTTATCATTATTTGAACTGGGTATCTATTACTTAAACTATTGATATGGGAATTGGTACCAGGATATAGTGTAGTGTAAGTGATAAGCAGGAAAATATTGATTTCCCTGAGGTAAGGTGGAGTTCCTTCGTTCTCAGCAGGAATGCTGTCAACCCTTGTTAAGGGCAATAAAACAGAAGATGAAGCCATCCGTGCTGTATTTTGGAATTCAGTTCGTGAGAGGCCTGGAGGCAGTAGTTTTAATGGAGGTGGAAAAATAGCAAGATGTTATAGTCTGTTTTTGAAATCTGAGTCACTCTTCCCGTTGCAGGAAGGCAAAACAACTTCAATTTGAGTTTGACTCCTTGAGAGTCAATATGCTGATTCCAGAACATACAGTTTTCTTTGAAGAGGATAAACCTTCCTATGACCAGCCATCCACGAGTCCAGAGAATCATGCACCTTGACAAATCATAAGGCCCAAGTAATTTGTTCAACACTAAAGCTAAATTTAGCAAATAAAATAAAATGCAAAATAAAATATGGGTCATATTAGAAGAATCCCAAGAAATGGAGGAAGTACAATATCTCAGCCCTCTGCCACACCCCTCCTATCTCATATTCCCTTTCTGATTGAAAACACATGGTCCCATTTCAAAGCATCATCCACTGATATGAAGACAAGTCATAGGAAGCAGCTGAGCTTGCCACACTTCCTCAGCACTATCACATGGCATTCTGAGAGGTGGCAGATATGCTTGAGCATTAAGGTTCAAGCATGGAGCTTAGAAACCGCTTAGAAACTGCTGCTGAGAGACAGAAATCTTACCATCAGGAAGCAGAGGAAGGACCAGACATGACTGGGCATATTATCCAGCATCACTTCCTACTAGAAGCATCCCTGAGAGATGCTGTGATGAACTTATAATTGTATCTTTGTACATTTCTTTCTGCTTAAATTTAGACTCTTACATCTGTTCCACTTATTTCTACATTACTTTATACTTTTGAACTTGTTCATTCAATGTCATGTCTCTTTCAATTTGACTTTTTAAATGCAGATTGTCTTCTATTCCAATAGTACATTTTTACTCTCCACAATGTTGTGTTGATAAAAAAGGAATATTTTATTTATTTTTCTAGTTAATTGTATATGCTATTAGTGAAGGATTTTGAAGACATTATTTTTGCTCCTGATCTTCCCTTATATTTCCTCCTGAGAATTATTTGGAATTCACTTTCCTAAGAATAATTGTTCTAAGTCCAACTTTGTTTCTTTCACAGTTTTCATGATTGTATAATATTATAAGGTTTTATATTTTATCTATCATCTAACCATCTACTTTTTAAAAATATATTTTTATTTTTTAAAACAAAAGAATGCATTTCAAGTCATAGTACACATATGGAGCACGATTTTCCATTTCTATGGTTGTAAACAAGATAGACTCATACTGTTTGTGTTTTCATATATGTACCTAGGGTAGTGATGTCCATCTCATTCCATCATCTTTGCTACACCCATGCCCTCTCCCTTCCCCTACCTTCCCATTGCCCCATCCAAAATTCCTCCTTTCTCCCATTCTCCACATCCCCACCTCCATTATAGATCAGCATCCACTAATCAGAGAAAACATTCAGGCTTTGGTTCTTGGAATTGGTTTACTTCACTTAGCATGATGTTTTCCAACTCCATCAATTTACCTGCAAATGCCATAATTTTATTCACTTTTAATGCTGAGTATTATTCCATTGTGTATACATACCACAGTTTCTTTATCCATTTATCTATTGAAGGGCATCTAGGTTGCTTCCACAGTTTAGCAATTATGAATTGAGCTGCTACAAACATTGAAGTGGCTGCATCACTGTAGTATGCTGTTTTTAATTCTTTGATAGCTGGATTAAATGGTGGTTCCATTCCAAGTTTTCTAAGGAATCTCTATACTACTTTCCAGATTGTTTGCACCAATTTGCAGTCCCACCAGCAATGTATGAGTGTGCCTTTTCCCCCACATCCTCCCCAACATTTATTGTTGCTCATATTCTTGATAACTCCTCTTCTGACTGTAGTGAGATGAAATCTTAGAGTACTTTTAATTTGCATTTCTCTAATTGCTAGAGATGTTGAACATTTCTTAATATATTTGTTGATGGACTGTATATCTTCTTCTGAGAAGTGTCTGTTCAGCTCCTTAGCCTATTTATTGATTGGGTTATTTGTTTTTTTGGTGCTATGTTTTTTGAGTTCTTTATATATCCTGCAGACTAGTACACCTAATCCATCACATCAATAGACTTAAAGATAAGAATCATATGATTTTATCAATTGATACAGAGAAAGCATTTGACAAAATACAGCACTGTTTCATGTTTAAAACACTAGAAAAACTAGGGATCCTTGGAATATACCTCAACATTTTAAAAGCTATCTATGCTAAACCCAAGGTAACATAATCCTAAATTGAGAAAAACTGGAAGCATTCCCTCTAAAAACTGGAACAAGATAGGGATGCCCTCTTTCACCACTTCTATTCAACATAGTTCTTGAAATGCAGGCCACAGCAATTAGACAGACAAAAGAAATAGGAAAAGAAGAACTCAAACTATCATTATTTGCAGATGACATGATATTATACTTAGAAGATCCAAAAACTTCCACCAGAAAACTTCCAGAATTAATAAATAAATTCATCAAAGTAGCAGGATATAAAATCAATACCCATAAATCAAATGCATTTCTATACATCAGTGATGAATCCTCTGAAAGAAATCAGGAAAACTACTTCATTCACTATAGCCTCAAAAAATAAAAAATAAATAAGTAAAAAAACTTGGGAATCAATCTAACAAGAAAGGTGAAAGACCTCTACAATAAAAACTACATGACACTAAAGAAAGAAATTGAAAAAAACCTTAGAAGATGGAAAGATCTCCCATGTTCTTGGATAGGAAGAATCAATAGTCAAAAATTAGGTCATACTACCCAAAGTGCTATACAGATTCAATGCAAATTAAAATCCCAACATAATTCTTATAGAAATATAAAAAAAAACATGAAATTCATTTGGAAAAATGAAAGACCCAGAATATCCAAAGCAACTCTTAGTAAGAAGAGTGAAGCAGGAGGCCTCACAACTATAGTACAAAATTATAGTAACAAAAGCAGCATGGTATTGGCACCAAAATAGACATGTAGACCAATGGTACAGAATAGAAGACACAGAGACAAACCCACATAAATACAGTTATCTCATACTAGACAAAGGTGCCAAAAACGTAAATTGAATAAAGATAGCCTCTTCAATAAATGGTACTGGGAAAACTGGAAATCCATATGCAGCAAAATGAAACTAAACCTCTTTCTCTTGCCTTGCACAAAAGTCAACTCAAAGTGGATCAAGGTCCTAGGAATTAGACCACAGAGAGTGTGCCTAATACAGGAAAGAGTAGACCCAAACCTTCATCATGTCAGATCAGGCCCTCACTTCCTTAATAAGACTCCTATAGCACAAGAAATAAAATAAAACAATCAATAAGTAGGATGGATTTAAACTAAAAAGCTTCTCAGCAAAAGAAACAATCAATGAGGTGAACATAGAGCCTACATTTTGGGAGCAAATATTTGCCACATGCACATCTGATAGAGCACTGATCTCCATCTACTTTTAAAAACCATCACACTGCAAGAAATTAGGCAACTTAAATTACTGGCTTGATGTTTGTGTCTATTCTGTACATTGTCATACTCAACAGTATAATTTGCTAGAAATAGATAACATTTTCAGAACTGAATAAGTCAAATAAATATATAACAGTCTTTTATTACTATAATCACCATGAATAATGAAATGATTATTCAAGTGCATAATCAAGAATGGAACTTAATTTCCAAGCTTTTCTATTTTTTGAAGCTGTCCCACAAATCAATCTCTTCTGATAATCCAAAGTAACTCTCTTGTTTCTGATGTCTGCATTTCTAAACATGGCATAACACAGAAAGAATTTGAGAAGTTGAAGGCACTAAATAGATACAATTGTTAGCATTAAGTGCAAGGGTTTAAGGTCAACATCATACCTCAATAGTTATGGCCAAATAATTTATTTGTATTTTCTCATGCCTCTGCTATCATTGCATAATTATTCTTTCCATAACTTAGTTCCAATATAACATCCAATTATCCAAAATTATCCAAAGACATTATAAAAAAGATGTAGACATTTCAATTTATAAGAGTATTAAAAGTGAGTGAATACAATATAACAGGAAATTTTGATCAAAATAGTACTGAAGTGCATCTGATATGGAAGGCATAGGCATAATTTGAGTCCAATTTCTCTATATGTGATCTCCCCACTCTAGCTTTGAGTGTTTTCAAGAGATTCAGATAGATATATGCGTATATATGTATGTATAGCTATATCCATAGAACTTTATATGTTATGAAAATTAGTATGTATATAATTTCTAGTCACTGTTTTTATACTTGATGCTTTGTTACACTCATTGTCATCCAGCTATGGAAACTGGTTTTTTTGGTACCGGGGATTGAACTCAGACCACTCGACCACTGAGCCATATTCCCAGCCCTATTTTGTGTTTTATTTAGAGACAGGGTCTCACTGAGTTGCTTAGCACTTCGTCATTGCTGAGGTTGGCTTTGAACTCACTATTCTCTGGTCTCAGCCTCTCAAAGTGCTGGGATTACAGGCCTGCGTCACTGCTCCTGGCTGGTATTTTTAAACAGCAAATATCTATTGAAAATGTTCTTTCATATGCATGGTGCAAAAATTCAGTGGCACAGTTTAATGTATTTACTTTTTTAATATTAGGCAGCCAATATGTATATCACTGTACCATAGGATTCTTTCGAATGTCAATACCTACAGGTAAATATTTCCTATTTTTTTATTTCTTTTTTTTTTCCATCTCAGATAAAATTAAATATATAAGGGTTTTTGTAATTTTGATAATTGTAAAGCTGATTTTGTGGAATTGTAAAATACAGTACCCACTAAAGAGGTTCTGCTATCATATACATTTAGGGAATATCAAATTTCAAAAATCCATTAAAAAGGAAGATATAAAATTCAGAATTACCTCATTCGTTTTACCACAGAGTCTTTCTCATGGAATTTTTGAACAACTTGATGAGGCTAAAATATTATTCAGGATTCTCTGGACAAACAGTACTCATAGGATGTATAGAAATATCGATGAGTAAATGTACTTCAGGGATTAGTTGATGGGATCAGGAGGCCAAGAAATCCCACTGATCTGGGGTCTGAAAGCTGCAGAACCAGGAAAGCCAGTGCCATAAACCATTCCAAGTCTAAAGGCCCAAGAACCAGGGTAGCTCCTCAAGGGTAGGCTGACATCTCAGTTTCAGAGGAGGGCAAGAATTAGACCTTCTTTTCTCCTTTTGTTCTATTCAAGTCCTCAGTTCCTTGAAAGAAGTCCACCCACATAGGTGAGGACAGACTTTTTTTAAATCTGTGTATTAATTCATATGCTAATTTCTTCCAGAAACATCCTTGCAAACACATCTAGTAATGTCCCCCATCATCTGTACATCCCTTAGACAAGTTGAAACAAAAGATTCACCGTTAAAAAATTTACCGTTTTTGTCTGAAGACAAAACAGTGCATTAGATGAATAATTGCATTTTAAAGATAATTACAGCTTTCACTAAAATTGTTATATATAATATTCAATTATTTTATATTTTTTGAATTAATCTCAAAATATAAACTAAATTATGTTACGATCATCAGCAACCTAATAATGCACCTCAAGGACTTAGGAAAGCAAGAACAAATGAAACACCAAATTAGCAGAAGGAAAGAAAGAATAAAAATCAGAGCAGAAAGATATGAATTTGAAAGTTAAAAATACATGTTATATTGTGATTCTACATCACATACAACCAGAGAAATGAAATGTTCTTCTCCATCTGTGTACAATGAATCAAATTGCACTCTGCTATCATGTAAACCTAAATAGAACAAATAAACAAAAAAGTACAAAAAAAAGTAACTGCTTTTTTAAAAAAGGGAAACAAAATTGACAAACCTTTAATTAGAGTAATCAAGCCAAAAAAAAATAAAGAAAGAAGACAGAAGACCCAAATAAGTAAATTAGATATTACAGGTGACATTCCAGCTGATAACCACAGAAATCCAATGAACTGCAACTGTAAACAAATGTGTACTAACCAACACTGGAGAAGCACCGAACTGTACTTAGCAGGCGGTTCCAAAGTATCCACAGTTCTTCCCAGAGATTACCTTCTAGAAACACACTAGTTTTCCTATGCATACTATATGCATTTGGAAAGCATTATCAAAATTATTTAGAACTTCTATCCCTTGCTCAAAGAATTTGAGGAAGAATGACTACTTTTAAATAGAGCACATTGGGAAATTCTGGTACACAGAGTAGACTTTTGCTACATTTGAAAGGATGACATATTTTCATTAAATAACATTTTTCCTAGATTAAGATGTCAATTCATTTTGCTGACAAGTAATTTTAAAATTAAAAAATGCCCATATCTCACCACTAGACAAATGATGTTTAATATTTTGTGATAGTTTGTTCTTAATATAGCTTAGTTCACAGTAAAACTAAAAAATGTCTAATTTATTATTGTTTTAAATTTCCTAATTTAAGAATATGATACCATTATCATGTTTGTGAACATTCTTAATGCTATAATAAGTTGATTTTCACAATCAATGAACAATTATGGATATGTCACATTTCATATGTTTTTAGCAGAACTGTTTTTAAAACTATATTTTTTCAATTAAAATGTGCAGCTATTTAATCAATATGGGTTTCCTAGGTTCTACTATAACAAAGTAACACAATTTGTGTGGCTTAAACAGCCAGAAGTTATTCTGTTACAGCTCTGCAGGTGTGAAGCCTGAAATGAGGTGTTGACGGGGTGGAGGGATAATCTGCCTCTCTCCCACCCTTTTTCCAGCCTCTGACGGGTTGACAATCTCGGGTGTTTCTTAAGTATAGCAGTGACCCCTGCTTCTTCCTCACATGCAGTTCATCTCAGTGTGTTCTAGCATGTCCCTAGATTATAAGAATACCAGTCATCCTGGGTCAGGATGCTCACATGCTCCATGGTCTTCTAAATACCATGAATACTGTATAAGTGTCATTCATCAATCTTGACCATCTTTAGAGGAGTATTTTGCAATAAAATGTATCAAAATAATCTGCATATAGGCAATTTTTTAAAACTTTAAAATGTAGACAATTTTATGTAACTTTAGGGAAAACTAAAATTTATGAGAACATAACCATATACTAAGAACCTGTGTCAACCGAACAGGGCCACATTCTCAGGAACAGAGCTTCTGATACAGCTTTTGGTGGTGGGACACCTAGCAGAACCACTAACAGCCAGGGGAGCAGGAGCCCAAAGGCTGCCTTCAGAGGTGCGCGCGTGCATGCCTGGAGGTGGAGGAGTAGAGTGCGGCCTGGGCCTGGGGCAGAGCTGCAGGGCCGCCGCCCTGGCGCCCAGAACATCCTTGGCTCACAGACACACTTGCTCCATCAGGGTCTCTACCCTTTCTTCTGTCTCTCCCTCCCGCTCTTCTGTGGTAGAATGTGGAGTCCATCCGGAAAGAAGTGGATTTCCCTGCAGATCCTCCATCTTTTCTGCGCATGGGCTGCCGCTGCTCCCGAGCCTGTCTACAGCCCCCCACCCCATCCTCAGCACTAGCACTAAAGCCACAATTTGCTGTTCTATTGGCATTTTTATCCCTTTCTGCTTGCTTGCCCTTTTCAGTTCATTTGTTCCTTTTCGTCTCATTGAAATAACAAAAAGTTTAAGATTTCACTATAATACTGCTATTTTGCTATGAAGTATGACAGAATACTCAGAATTATGTGTTAGTATATTTTAATTAGAGAATATGATGAAGGTTACAACATTCCAATTATTAACTAAAAATCTTGTCATTAATGAATTCATTCATGCTTTTAGCATAAAGACTATAAACCTAATACATTGCATTCTAACTTTATAATTTGTAGTGCAAGATATATTTAAGTCAAAGTATATCAATCCTACTAAGTCACTCAGACCTGTGTTACACTCAGTCATCCTGTCTAAAGCTATAATTCAAGTTCATTGCATTGCTGTTAAATAGTCCATTTGCTCTAAATCATCTGCTGAAAAATAGGTTTTAGGAAGGCATTGGAGGAAGAAAGATGTTTTATGGAAAATTAGAAAGGTCTTCTAAATACCATGAATACTGTATAAATGTAATTCATCAATCTTGACCATTTTTAGAGGAAAAGTTTGGGATAAAATGTATCAAAATAATCTGCAAGTAGGCGATTTTTTAAAACTTTAAAACCTGGACAATTTTATATAACTTTAGGAAAAATTAAAATTTATAAGAACATACCATAGACTAATTCATCTTCTTAATTATATTAGATAAGAAAAAGTCCGTATACCCTCTAATCAGTGTTTTTATATGAATTATATTAAAATATCACTGAAAATTCCAACTTCTATCTTTCAGCTATGGGCATGAGAATTTTGAAAGTTCTTTTCTGGTGGAGATGAGAAAGGAATTCAAACAACAATTTTATAGCCACCAGTGGCTATTTGATTTTCAATACATAAATGTAGGTTACATTAATATACAAAAGTTTACTGAGTCCTTAACATGCTACTTAGGGGATCAAGCAGGAGTCAGAGTCACAAGACTATGGAAATCAGAAAACAGAAAATTAAAGACCTGGACCATTCAGTTGACAGAATACCACAAGTGAGACCTTGCTGTGCTGGATTCTTCTATTGCATGATTGAAGGGCTAATAATTTTAGTGCTGTCCCACTGATAGGACTCTGCAGGATGATCCCCTGTTGAAACTGAGGTGTTTGTGGTTTCTGTCACCTGCCCTTTGGAAAGGGTGTAGGTATGAGTGGGGGCTGGATGAAGGATGGATTTCCTGTGAGTGGTACAAGCTTGTCTCCCCTTACGAAAACAGTGTAGTCTCACAAAACTGAGGCAACCTGGACAGACTGTGTGATGACCAGAAAATGCCTCTGACCCTCAGACACAGCTGTCTTGTTCCCAGGAATCCTTTAGCTTGGATTACTCCTCATAGCCCTCCTGTTTAGAGGGTACAAGACCAGAGAGGAAGAGACAACTAACTTGCTTTGTCAGCTGCCATATATAAACTTGAATGATGGGCAAAATTTCTGATCCATTACAACAAAAGGATGGAGAATCTATAGCAGAGAAACTACTACCAAGAAGAATAGTTTAGGCAGTAGGCAAAAGACTTAAAAACAAAATAGGTTTGCTACAAAAAACATGGTAGCACAATATTGCAATACTGTGACTCGGGTAACTGTTTCTTACAGGGTTGTGTCAAACCTTCCATGTTTATTCCAGCTTGCTGATGTTGAAGGAGGTTAAGAAAAGAAAGTATTGTGCAGGATGCCGAAGATAGTGAAAATTTGAAAATGTAGAGCTTGGTGTGATGATTGGCACGTGGGCTGGCTTTGCGCATTGTTGTTATAGTTTTAATACAACGATACATCGGCTGCTTTCACAAAGCCAACTTGTTACATGGGCAGTGATCTCATCATTAAAGTTAGAAGCAGATCAATTGATTTTTGTAGAAATGTCTTGCAAAATGCAAATAAACCCAACCATCATCTCCTTCATGTGGCCTAATTTGCTGAGATAGTCACTGAACTTCAGTGCAGATCATAAAATTTCATTGCATAAAATGCTGCCTATATTTTCACCTAAAATGCACAAATTATAGTAAAGTATACATGGTGTTTAAGGTGTTTGAAAGTATGCTGTTAGTAGAAAGTATACTGTCTGTATTTAGCTAGTTAGTATTTCAAATGTAGATTTTCCCAGTATCAGGGAATATACTTAAAAGTAAATTCTAATTAACCCATGAGTCATACTCAGTAATAGAATATCCATGTTATTTTTCACCTTACATTATAATATCTACTCTAAACAATAATACCAGGGGCTCAGGAGGCTGAGATAGGGGGATTGTGAGTTCAAATGCCAGCCTCAGCAAAAGCAAGGCACTAAGCAATTCAGTGAGACCCTGTCTTTAAATAAACTACAAAGTAGGGCTGGGGATGTGGATGTATCTCAGTGGTTGAGTGATCCTGAGTTCAATACCTGGTACCAAAAATAATAAAAAATAATAATATTATAGAATAGAGACAAAACACAACTTTTAATATGTAGTGATTATCATTATTATTAATGTCTTTTACATTTAAAATGATAATCATTTGTTTAATAAATACTAATCTTTAGAATGCTTGATGTTATTTGAAAAATATTCTAAAAGATAACATGATCCTTTTCTTAATGCCATGTACAAAAAGAAGTGAATAAATTCTAATTATTCTAAAATTTTATTTTAATATGTGTATTAAAGTAATAACACATTTTAATTATTATTTTAATTACAAGAATCAATGCTCCTCTGCAAGGTTTATATAGTCAGGGTTTTTCCAGCTATTAAGGGGAAAATGCCCACATTAATTAACTATATTTACTTTCAATAGTTTGCCTTTATGTAAGTACAATTAAAAAGGTTTGTCAATGGTATGAATATTCTACTAACACAGATGAGAGGTAGAGAATGTACTTATTCATTGTTAAGTATAATATTTACTGCTTACTTCATAAATAATCACAATCTCCAATGAAGAATTCTAGGGCAAGGCCAAGTCTCTCTTCCACCAATCATCCCCTGGGTCCATTTCCTTTCTACCTGACAAGGAACTATCCAGCTCTTTGCTGAGCCTGATCTGTCTCATCATGCAGGTAGCCAAGTGCTCAACTGCTACAATCCACACTTTCAGAGGTGCTGGACTCTAGTGATGTCTCTATCTCTGTATTTTGATGATAAGTCTGTTAGGAATTTTAACTTAAGTTTTCTGAGAAAACATAGGTTTCTTTTTCTGTTTTTCTTTTAAAATTCATTTGGGGGCAACAGTTTTCTCCTTAATTTTGCTAGTTATAAGTAATTTTTATTTATTCTATTTATTTTGAAGTACTAGCATTGAATGGAATTAAATTTGATCTTAATACCATTTGAATACTGAATTTTGGTGTCATTACCCAATTCAAAATTTCATTTTTCTTAACTGCAATTTTTTTTTACTGTATGGTAGTTTCATTTAAAATATATCACATAGCACTCTGTTTATGTTTCTATTCTTTGATGAATATGTTTTGTTTTCTTCCTTTAAATGCAGACCCTTAAAAAATTCACAGGACTGATAAAATTCTTTCTGAAAATGTAGATGTAAAAATCTAACATTCCTAATGAAAGCCATTTTATACACATTTCTACTACTAAAGATTGTTTTTGCAGAAGTTACACCACTAATTATATCACACTTTATTTGGCCAGGACTGTTTCTTTACTTTACAGACACCATGTAAGAGAAATGTACTATACTGAAAAATCTTCAGTAGGAGAGACCTGCCATTGAATTGTGGCTGGAAAACTCATCTATTTCAACTCTAAAGCATTCATTGTTTAAGAGAACCTACAGATATTTCCCATGAATTAGTAAACTTTTTGTTGCTTGATAGAAAGAGGTTATTGCCAATGTTGTTCTTTCTTCTAATGAATATAATGCAGTGAAAAAAAAGTACCAAGGTACAAATTGAGAAGATGTTGCCTGAGAGCATCCTGAATTCATTCACTCTGTGCTGTGCATGTGTATGTGGCTCTCTATAAAAATTCGCTGATTCATATTCATGAATCTGGCAGGTTCTAATTTGTTGAGGGAGTATTTTCTTGACAAAGTTTTCAATATCTTTATAGAACAGGCAAATATATGTATGCATATATACATATTTCCCTAAATTTGATAGATTTTTGTTAAATAGCTTCTAGATAAGCATAAAAAATAGACATTAATTTTTCTCAGTTAAAATTCTCTGTCCAATCCAGGCTGTTGGGGCAGTTCTAGCTTATTACAGTTTCAGGTCCTTTCATTTGGGGTGTGTTTATCCCCAGGATCTTGTCCCCTCTGCGTGTTCTAAGCTGAGTTGCTCTGAGACTCAGGGACTCTTATATTGGAAACCTTCAGGCCATACTGGAGAAAGGCGGTGCATGAGGACAGACTAAATTGGTGAAAATTCATCCCAGTTCCATTCTACATTCACCTGAAAGGAGAACACACACCTTACTTTTAAAATTTTTTCCCTCAAAAGCTTTACTTTTAAAAATAATGTTTTGCTTTTAGAAAGTTTCTAAACAAGTGAAACAGTATTTTGCAGACCTGAGGTTGAGTATTGGCCTGTACTGGGAGCAGCCAGAGCAGTTTTCCAACCCTTCTGCAGTAAAATCCTGCTTTACGGTGTTGTATGTCTCCAGATGTGGCTTGTGGAATTGTGTGCCAGGGTCATTCATAGGATTTAAAAAACAAAGCGAGCATATTCTTTTCTGCCTCAATGACTGTGGGCAGGGTACATGAAATTCGGTCACCAGTGGTACAGGGGGAGACTCCAGCACTTAGGCACAGAGTCTGAAAGGCCATCATTTTCCTTCTAAATGTACAACTCATCGTAGTCTCAGATTCTTTGGAAATTGTAGATCGAGACTATTAGCTTCTGAATAAGACAACGCACACCAATCTGGACACTCTCAGACATCTGGACGTTTCAAATAATCTGAACAATTTCAGATTCTTCCTGTTCACTATTTATGACATATCTTGCTGTCTCCTAGTTTGGTCCTGAACTTTTCTCTGCTGGAAATTAAAGGCGGGCAGGAAATGAGGAAGACAAGGCGGACTTGCTTCCCCTGAAAGTCAAAACCGTATGTTATTTATTTTAAGTAATTACTGAGGCATTTGACATTAATTCCAGGTTCTCTCTTAAGTTATTTGCTACCATCAAGGAAATGGACAGTCATGTATAATAATATGCAAGTTCCAATTAATCCAGGTAGGACATTTTTCTTCAACATCTATTCCTTGAACATCAATGTAAAGGATAGGGATGAGAATGGTCAAGGGATAGACACCTCTGCAGAGAAACAACATTTAAAATGTCAGCTTGATTAGTGGTAGTTTTTGGAGAACTTGTCTTTGGTGCGCACGACAAGAACAGAATCAGCCACTCAGGCAGTGACATTGCCGAGGCCTCTGTCTTGCCCCTTAAGCAGAGCCAACACCCCTGCAGGTAGCTTGCTCCTAAAAAGAAAGCAAGAGGCACTGAAGTGAGCAGGCTCAGTTCCTGCACTCAAGCCCATCTAACTCATCAGCCATGCAAGCCACTTCTGTATTCTACAAAGAAGAGGCTGGCCAGGGAGGAGCTGGAGTGTGACACTAGTAGATTGTTCACGTGGAAGGAAACACCAGGAAAATACTCTTCTTCTGTGCTGGACAGTTTCAGATATTGAATCAAAAAAATTTAATGTGATTGCCATTGTTCTCTCATGAAATATCAATTTCATAATGAAACTTAAGTCTTATTTTCTTTTAGTCCATTTGGTAGGACTTTCCCTTCCGAGGAATTTGTTCAACTAAAATTTCCATAACTTAGTTACATAACGGATTTCTTTTTTGCAGAACGATGAATGATTTTTTTAAAAAAATTTTTTGTTGTTGTTGATAGACCTTTTTTTAAAAAAAAACTTATTTATATGTGGTGCTGAGAATCGAGCCCAGTGCCTCACACGCTAGGTGAGCGCTCTACCACTGCGCCACGACCCCAGCCCAATGAATGACGTTTTTTGGTACAGTTCTATTTTAGAAATATGAAAAATAAAAATGTATTTGCTTTTGAAATAAAAGGAAGATTTTTAAAGTGATTTATTATTCTTGTTGTTACCATTATAATGGTGCAGGGTTTGAACCCAGGGCCTTGTGTATGCTCCACCCCTGAGCTATAGCACCACCCAGTCATTTATTATGTTAGTTGGAAGTTTTACTTTCTTTAAATAATTTATCTTCAGTGAATTATTTTGAGTAAAATTATATTATTTTTAGTCATAAGATATGTTTATTCCAAAAAATAAAATGACACTGAAAACTTCTAAAACAAAGCAAAAAATAAGCTATTCTGAGATAACACCTAACATTTGGCTCATATGTTTTTTAAAATCTGAGGAAAGTTCATATAACATTATCTTGTAAGCTTTTATTTTAAGTGATCATGAAAAATTCATGATTATAGTAGTAAAAAGATAATGACATCTGATTCAACCTTTTCCATTTACCTGATGGAAGAATGTTGAAAATAAGTAACATTTAAATTATGCAAAGTTTTACCAGATGCGAAACCCAAGGAAGTGCTCTTAGATCACTGTTACATAATGCTGGTAGGATGTGTTTGAAATAAATTACTAGGCAGTAGTTATATTGTTACTGACTTAGTTCTTTATCAACTATGGGTGTAAATGTGTATTAGAATGTATAGAAATTAAAACAGTTTGTCAGAGGGTGGACCAAAAGACACTGATAGGCTCAGGCCTGCAGGGCGGGTGCTCTATACCATGCCACACCCTGGCGCACCACATGAGCTCATTTTCTGAAATATTTCTGACTAAAATATTCATGTACTTGGATATTTTTCCAAGTTAAAATGGTTAAAAGTATTTTTCTAAAATACATCATGTTTATGATTTTAAATAAGTATAGTTAAAATTTAATTATTTATGATTCTTCAAACTATAAACATGGTGGATATGTTATTTCTATATGCTTCCTTAAAAGAGTTTATATATACAATTTTTACCAGTGAAATATTTATATAATATATAATCTATGCAGCCCTATTATGCTAAGCCCATGATGATCTAAAACCATCTGCTATTAGTGGTGCCTTGATTACTGCTTTTAATCAAAGATCCCTAATCAGTATCATCAAGAGACATAAACCAAAATATTGAATATAATCTTGCAACTCTTTTCTTTATGGTATGCATTAAAAACCAGTGAGACAGCAACTAATATAAAATAATTTGAAACATTTCTCTGAATTGTCCTAGAAATATCACAGCACTCATTCTCATTGGTTTCTTCTTTAATTTGCACATAATTCATGCAGTCTACATGCGGGTGGTGCATGATCCTCTTCTGCAAGTCAGCTACTAATGACTGGTCCCCATTTTCTTGTTTTCTCTCTCCACGATGCCAAGTGCTTACAGTCTGTTTCATCAGGGCTGGAGCCTGGCATTTTACTGCCTATGTGGCCATTTTTGAAAAGTGTAACTCCTCACATTTATTTTACTTCTTTTTTTTAAATAATTCAAGCAATATGGTTATAAAGCTATGAAATATTTATGCAGAATATTAAATATTAATTTATATAAAGCAAAACCAACTTAACATTGCCTCTCTCGTCTCGTCTGAAATGTTGGTTTTCCTCATGGAGAGCTCGGCACCCTCTGTACCTGCTCCATTGGGCATGCTAATCACACCATGATTCCAACCTCAGCCGCTACCGGGCCTCATTAGCTCTTTGTCAGAACTGTCCTGAGAACTTCAGGGCCACACTTACAGTCTCCCAGCAAGGTCCCTTCTTCTGTTCTCAGAGGGGCCTCACTCAGCACACCCATGAAGCAAGGTCTCCATCTGCTCAAACTCGCACTTTCTGCATCCTTGGTGGTGGGGTGGGTCTCTGGTCTCCACGCACCCCTTTGCAACTGTCTCCTTTCACCATTAGAGGTGAAAACCCACGTATGTGCTGCCTACTAAGAGAGGACTCAGGTCCAGATGTGCAGGGCTTGGAGGACATGGCTAGAGCCTGCGCTTCTGTGGCAGTTATCAACCATGCCGTCCAAGTGCAGCAACAGCTGCAGGACCAATGGCTCATCCTTCAGTGGTCCCTAGGTCTTGTTCCCACCAGTGGCAGATCCGCCAGAGGAAAATATCCAGATATGTAGTCCCTTTCTTCCGCAGTATTTTCTGATTATCTCAAAAGGAGATGTTTCTTAAAGAAAAATAGAGCTTCTTAAAAATTCCTCCACATTTTGTATACTTATCTTGTGTCCCACCTTCTGACTTTTTGGCCATCTAGCATTCTCTGGAGAGAGAGATTTTAATAAGCAACTTATTTTCAATGAAAGCCCAAACCATTAGGAAGGCTTTGCCACACGGGAGGAATAAAAAGGGACTAAGAGGAATCCACACCAATAGAACTTGAAGTAAGTATTCCTTAGAAAAAAATGCTACCTTACCCATTTTATTTCTCCTCTCAACAGGAGAGGAGAGTGGTACCAATCCTCCTTCCCTCTGAAGCTTGTGTTGTCTGCAAGAAGCAGTCTAGGGTCATTATTTGCTGAGCGTCCATAACTGCAGGCACACAGCAGCCATCAGAGCAGAGGGAAAAGGTCTGCGACAGACATGATGACCTAGAAAGGCGATGATGTTCTCCTCAGGCAGGCAGGCAAGACAGACACTCCTGAAACAGACTCAGAAACATCCATGCCGTAAGGGTTGGCTGTCACCGCCAGGTGTCTTCAGTCTGGGCAAGGCACCTCCTTAGTGGTCCCTGATTTAAGACACTCTAGCCTGTACCCTGGTTTGATTTAGGTACCTGGTTCTTAGAATCCCAGGTTTCCAAAACATAGAGCCAATGGATTTTGGTAAACTATACATTCTGTAACTATGAGAAAGTCTCTTAGTGGCTACTTAGGAGGATGATTACTTTTAACAAATAACCTGGCCTTACTCTGAAGATGAAATTTTATTAGGTACAATTGAATTTTCCAAAAACCATAGCAGGTGAGAGGAAAAAAAGGCATATTGTCTGTGTATTTCAACCAGCAGATTTAAATTACCTTCAACTGAGTATTAAGATTGTTCAGGTCTTCTTCGGGACAGTTTCAACTCCTGTGGACTTCTCTCAGTCTGGATGCAATTAGCTTCCTTTCCTGATCCTACCTGGGAAGTTGGATGACAGGGGCCATATCTCCCAAGCAGGAATTTTTTTTTTAATTGTCAGTCGTTAACCAAATAGTTCAGAAATTGCATGCAGGGGGACATACACGCAAATGGTAGAGAGGGACTTCGTATACCCTGGTTATGATCCACGCATCATCTCTTTCTAAATTGGAGCAAGGTTCAATACTGGGATATGAAAAGTTATAAAATCTAAGTGGATCAAACTCACTCTCAGCTGGCATCCATGAGACCAGTGACTTAAGGAGTCTTGAACGAGGCGGGTATATCACACCATGTTGGGACAGTCCCACAGCACAAGTTGGTTTTTATGCTACTGATTCCTCGCTGCTGTGACGTTTCCTCTTTTGCTCTGTGCAGTGCAGGAGTGAACCCATAGGCCCTCTGGTCTCCTTTGAGCACCTCTCTTGCACAGAGCTGTGCCTGAAGCCTTTTAATAAGCACCCTGAGGACATAGAGCATCACCCAATGCCCCACCCCACCTCCCCACCCTTCTTCAGAAGTTCTATTGAATCTCCCCACAGGCTCTCAGAGTGTTTCCTTCTGTCATACAGGTTTTCAGTTGCCTGCCAAGTGACTTAGACATGGAACTTTTGCTCACTTGTGTTAGGCGTCCAGGTTGTTGTCCTTAGGAATAGGAGTCAACACCCCAGTTCCAGATTCAGCTCATAAGCTTGGTTTTTGCATAGTGTTTTAGCTTGCATACATTTGTATCCTATCTGAAATCTGCTTTGGGATAGAAGAGATCAAAATAAATGAAAGTAACATATTTTCCCCAAAAGGAGCTTCATTATTTTTCCTGCCTTTGAATTAAACTAATCACTTGACCAGTTCTGTGAATGATGAAAAGGGCTGATTCATTGTTCTCAAACCAAAGCCCAGCTAGGGATATCTAAAGGTGTAATCAGAAAGTAGCACCAATTCCTGTGTTCAGAGCCCATCCACAACTGACATCAATATTAACTTGGTAGTTCAGCTGGAATTTGAATTTTGGTTATTGATCATTTATGAGCATGGAATGACTTCCACCTCACATATGCCAATATAGTTCCTAGTTTCAAGTGACCCTAGGAGATGTAATTATTTTGAAAATTCAGAGAGGTAGACATTCTGAGATTTGTTATTTTCTAGCAAATCATTTTACTTTTTTCTTCTAAACTGTCCTCTTAAAAATCTGCAAGATCTAATGATATTTATGAAAACAGGCAATAATCAACAAAAATACATTTATTTCTTCAGTCATTTTGGTAAAAATAAGTTGTTTCTTTTAAACCAGCTGTGTGCACTGATTATGAGAGATGGTAGCAAGACTCTTTTACTTTTAAATTTTTGCTGTCATTATTGTTGTTTATTATAATCTGAAAGGCTGAAAATAATGAGTTCTGTCAGAAGAGATTTCTTCTTTCATTCTTGGCTCCCATACCTGATACACAAAAGGAGACAGGGCTTGGAGGAGAGAACCAGCTTGGGTCTCTCTTACATATTTCCCACTCCATTCTCGGCAGAGGCAATAATCCACACCTGCCTCCACGTAACTAATCCCCAAAGAATGCACACTACGCCTGTGAAAACAGAAGGATGAAATAACTCATTTGACGTCTTTTTTTGTTTTAACTTATTTTGGGATTTTCTTACACCCTCCACATATGTGGATAATATATTTCACTGGGCATATGTAATTTGCCAAGCTTTGTTATTACCATGAAACCAAATTATTACAGGAAAAGAAAGATAGCTCCCATAAATACACTCATGCTAATCTTGTTTCAGAATAGCATTATAGGTATGGTCCCAGATATAAGGTGTGCTTGGTAGGTGCCAGGTAGGAGGAAAATTTGTCTGATACAAGAGAGACAGTTGTACAACCAAGGACATTCAAGAAGCAGATTGTAGCATTTTTCTGTTTGCAGTTTTGGCTTGTTTTATTAAGATATAGTAGTAAACAGATAATATTCAGAATAATGTGAATAGCTGTGCGTGTATCAAGTAAGAATGGCTGTGGTGAGAAATACATTCTAAGTAATTGAATTTCTAAATGCAATGATTTGAAGAGCTGTGCAAATAAGAAAAAGTTGAAAAGTCCAGGGAGATTTAAGGAGAGATTGAGATATAATTCATATTTAGAAGTATCTCAACATTTCAAAGTATGCTCTATAAGTTACTTACTTGTTTGATTATGGTGTTATTTGCATGTGTGAATGTACAGAATATTGTACCTTCCTGGAAATGTTTGAGTATGTTGCCTTTTATACTTTAAGTTGCAATAATTATCTACCTATTTATTTATCTATCGGTATGTATCTATCATCTATACACATGCACAGTAGAGCTGCTGTTTAGTAACATGCATTAACTATGATGATCCAAGGGTAATAAACTTCTGTCAATTTAGAATGCATGCACTGTTTGAATATACAAAGAGTATGGAATGCTGCACATATGCTCTCTAGCTTTTTACAAAGCAGAACTTCAATTTAAACAGGCCCTATTGCAATCTCATTACAATCTGATTGTCCCTCTGAAATTTCCTACTTTAGCTAGTTGGGAATATTTTTAAGATAAAATGTTCTACATATGTGAGGAAATGTATTCAATTTGCATTATTATATCCTTCTCTTTTGTTCTGAAGCTGATAGTTTGTATCTAAGTACATTGTATTTGTAGATGCTTGTAAACTTGTGCAACTTCTGCAATTTTTCTAGGAAAACAGATGACTGTATCTCTCCAACATCAACTCATGCAGAGTTGGAAGCAAGTGGCACACTGATTCCTGGTTTTTTGATAAATTTCTTCTAAATAAAAGGAAAGGTGGGAAACACAAGAGACATTATACTATTTCTGAGACCAGGAAACCATCTACTACCTATATACCCAAATACCTACTTAATTGTCAAAAATAGTATACTGAGATTTTAACTTGCCTAATATTCTAGAATAATCCTAAATAATGGGAGATGATTTTCTAGGCCTTCATTGTGAAATTACCAACTGTGGATTTCAGACCAGAACTCTTTTCATTCCAGTATTAGAAGATTTTTGTCTTGGGAAAAATAATGATATATTTTTGTTGAAAGGAATAAGTAGGCTACACCATGTCCATAGTAGATGAGGTATGGGCATAACAGTCCAAAACCTGGTCTTTGCTTTAAAAAGAAAAATGGAGAATTCATTGTGAAGGAGCCATTGCAAGTGCAGACCAGAAGCTCTGCTTCTGATTTGTTCTCTGAGGGCTGGTGGCCTGCATTGTCTGGTCTTGATGAGACCCTGAGCTCATAGCCTTCCTGTTGGCAGCCACTACCCAGGAGCCATGCTTGAGGGAACCATGGGATCTGATGTCTAAGTGGACCATGTTGGGCTAGATGAGGGGCATCATGCATGGAGGCCATGATGAACTGAAGGCCATGAGGCCTTCCCTCCATTTCTGAGCCAAGGATTTCCCTTCCCCAGATTTAGGGTGGACTTTGCCCTCATATGTGGTTGACATCACATTTTTCACTGTAATGAGACCTTATGATCAGAATTGATTTGACTAAGAAAGATAGAATAACGCATTACTCCTCTCTCTTTAGTGTTTGGCAGGGTAAAATAAACATCTCTTATAAATTCTATTAAGGTTTGCGCATAGAAATACTGTCCTATGATTTATATAGGAAAAGCAATTCATCACAGGCATTATTACGCAGTTGTGGCCTAGACAGAGATCAATGCAAAGTGCCGGCATTTGCAACTGATGTGGGGCCTGAAGTTGCTACGGGTGAGCCAGGTTCGAGGTCAAGATGTCCAAAGGGGCTGAAAAATATAAACTGGTATCTATAAGGATGAATTAAAACCCAACAGGACAATCTGGAACCTACCTTTGTTTCTTGCCATCTTCAACTTAGGTGGTGTGGACACCTGAAAAAGAGCTGGTGACTTTTTCATCAGAGTTGGACACCTGCCAGCTCAGGACTCGTGGAATTCAAAAGGATGCTGTGGGGACTGAAGAGCAACAGACCTGGTGTTGGAGACTCACACAGACAAGGTGAGTCAGCAGAATGGGTGTGGCTATCCCATGGCCAGCCTGTGCATGGAACTTCCATGCATAAAAATGATAGCTCCTTTGTCTCTACCTTACAAATTGGGCACGTATTGCTGTTACAACTATTTCCAACCTGGAACTACACAGGAAAGGAATCCAGATAAATGTTGCTTCAGGCCTGTCAAATTGTTCAAGGTAAAGTCGCCATTGTCTTACTTTATAAACTTTGCACACTGCACCTCTTTTACTCTGTTTAATTTCCAAATAAGCACCAGAACAAAACCAGAGCTTCTCCAAAGGAGCTGGAACTATCCCTCAGACAACCGGAAAACAGGCGCATCACATCCTGAAAGGGATTAAGTACTCCTTTTAATATCTTGAATATCCTCATTCTGCCACTAGAACATGACATTCACCCTTCAATATCCTTTATCTTACATGCTGGGTTTAAACTTTAAATATTACCAGTTCATTTAGGGTTTGAATGGAGAGAGGAAAAACTAATTGGCCAGTATGTAAACAGGTGGCTCAGCAGAACGGGTGTGGGCTATCCCCTGGCCAGCCCCTTTCTCATCACTGGAAGGAGGAAGTCTGCATAATCACCATAGTCCTCATCTCCATGTCTCCGTATGTATTCCTAATGGGCATTCTTAGCTATCTTTTGCCACAGTTCATTCAGTCTTCCTTTTACCTCAGAAAACATCTCAGCCTTTTGAGGTTGTTTGTTATGTGCTGAGACATAAACCTCTGTGGCTAAGGATCTTGATTACTCCCCCCTGTGCCGCTGTTGGGATACTGTAATTTTCCATTGATTTTTGTCATAGGGCATGAGTGTACTAAGAGTTGCTCAAGGAGATTTCCTCTCTCCTCACTGTGTAGTTACAGCTGAATTTCCTTTGGTGAGCTAGAGTCAATAGTTCCAGCCATAGTGGCCTTTAAAGACTCCAGAGTATGCTTTTCTTCATCTCTTGACTTCTCAGCACAAGACGCCCAGTCTTAACTCCCTGTATAAAAGAGCTCTTCCTCACTTGGTAACAAAGACATCTTGAGCAGCAGATCCCATGCAAAAAGTTCCCTGGTGCTGTCAGCATGTCATCATTTGACTTAATTATGTTATGTGCATGTGTGAACATAACATGATGAAGCCTGCTATTCTATATAATTATCATTCACCAATAAAAGAATTGTTAGAAAATACATAGCAAAGTTTAAAATTTTCCCTAGCCATTTGGAGAAAGTAATAGAGAAAAGGGCCACTTTTTATTTCTAACCCAATTCCTTGATCCATGGATCTTGGTCAGGGAAGAAATGATATAATTCCTGTTGAAACAGAGTGGATGCCACACCCTGGAGACTTTATTCCAGGTTTGCCATGAGTTGCTGACAGCTGGCACACTAAACAAGTCTTTGGAAGTCCATCCCAGTGATATCCCATCAATTGCTTCTGGAGTAGGCCAGATGATATTTCATGTGCATGGATTATTTATCTTCATTTGCTGAAAAATTAATTTCTTGGTTAGAAGCAATGCTGTGTGTAACACCCAGGTAGAAACATTCCATATATTTATGGATACTGGTTTGGGTGGGAGCATAGCAGACAAAGAATAACTTCTACACCCTTGGAAAGGTGCCCATGAAAAAGTGAGAGCAGAGATCTGCTTCTTTTATGATAGAAATGGTCCAATGTAGTCTTTTCTTCCAGGAAAATTGTGCCTCATCCGGGCTCAGTGTTAGTCTTTCCTTGGCAAACTAGGCTCTCAAACAAAGGTTGGGATTGGATTAGCTGTGTGAGGGGAAGGCCACACTGCTGAGTGCATATCCTGTCTCCTACTGGTCCCAGTTGTCACAGGGTTGTTTTTATAATGGCTCCATTGGGAAAAGACAGGAATGCCTAAGATGGTGGAATGGATGGACATCGTAGTCCCAGCTTCATGTATAACTGTATATATGATGTGATCCTACATCACATACAACCAGAGAAATGAAAAGTTGTGCTCCATCTGTGTACAATGAATCAAAATGCATTCTGCTATCATGTATACCTAAGTAGAATAAATAAAAAATAAAAATAAAAAGTAAAAAAAAAAACCCAAAAAACAAAAAACAAAAATCCCTACTGTCATGCAAATTGGTCTACAGGTCCATTGGATCATTCTGCTGCTCCTTTGTTGAGATTTCCTTTGGATGAGTGTTTGTACAGGACATAAATACATTCATATTCTCTTTCAATGTGAGAGTTGTCTTCCATCCATCTTCCATAGATTTTATTATCAATAAACTTATTAACAGTAACTCTTCCATTCCCTTTCCATCCATTAACAAACTATTAACCACTACACCAGAGTCCAGGTGGATTGTCCTTCAGGCCAGGCTTTCCTGCAAGCAAAGTGAATGACCAGGTGCACTGCTCAGAACTGTGCTGATGGCAAGGAAAGCCTTCCCTTGCGTCTGGGTCGGTGTTGGATGGGGCTGTGAGCAGCAATGTTCTAGTTTCCTCATACTGTCAGCATATCACTGAGCATCTTCTGAGACTCAGGCTTCATCTTCTTCCATAAACTGTCTTCACTCACAGGTTGCTGCAGGCATAGAGGCCATGGACATTTCAGCCATTTACTATTGCAACGTACTTGTGCCTTTGGGACATACTGGAGTTGGATGGAACACATCCTACTTCATCTGGATCAGGGGCCTGAGGTCCTTCCTCCCAACTGTAACACACCTCTGCCAAGGTGCAGGGGATCTGTATAGTGAGATGGAATGAGGGTTGGAGAAGCTGTGGACCTAAACACTGCACACACTGAAGGGAGAGCTGTGTGACGATGATACGAGCTGCCATAGAGCCTGGCCCTCTAAGCAGAACTTCACCCAATAAAATCTGCTTTGCTCGGGGCAGAGGTGCCCAATTAGAGCATGTGTTGGAAATAGCATATTTGCACATTGAGTATTTGTTTAGAATATGCTGGGAGATATTATGGAATAGTGAGTGTGAAATGATGAAACTTAGACTTCACCAGTTGTATTGCTGCATGTGAACTTACCTCTCCTACGAGTGGGGTTCTCTTTTACAACTTCTGGTCCTGGACACAGTTGAGCCTGCATAGCCCATCTGCTTCTCCAGTCTTCAGCACACATGACTCCGATTTTTCTCTTTAGGATCTTAAATGGGGAATGCAGATGCTTCTAGCCTCAGGAATTTCTCCAATACAACAATGAACACTTAAACAATAAGGAGTAACCTGAAGCTTGAGAAGCAGTAGAGCTCAGTACCTGAGCATAGTATTTTCACTTCTGGGAAAAAAAAAAAACAAAACCCAAAAACAAAACAAAACATGTAGTAAATGTAACATATGTGGTTTACTAAGTACAAATCCCAAAACCTTCCCTGTATACTTTCATGCTACATTGTGCAGACTTGTTTTGAAGACATACTTCATCTGAATTGTGAATTCTGAGCCAGAGTGAGGCGAAACAGCTGGCTCATACCACGTCTCACACCTCAAACCGCTTTATACATTCAGAAATTATCCTCTTCACACATTTATCATACCACATGTGCAAACCCAGATGAATGCCCCTCCACTTGAAGGTGGTAGCCAAGTGTCATTGACATAAGATTCCTAGTTTTCTTTGGTGTACTAATGTGACTGTGAGGGTTAGTACCTGGTCCAGAAAATGCTTGGCTATTTTGTGAATTCAAAATTCAGTAGTTAGGCTGCGAGTAATTTCCCACTGGCCACGGCGATTCCAGAGATGGCCAGGGCTGTGCGTGTCCCTCTGCCTTTTTGCTCAGCCAGCCAGTCCTGCAGCTCTCTCCTCATGCTTCTCTCCAAATAGTCACTTTGCAGTATTCTGGTTCCAGCGTCTCAACTGCGTTCCAGGCAGAAAAATAAGAGCAAACTTTTTGTGGGGCCAATGGAGCATGCCCCGTGGTAAAGAGCTCTGCAGGAGGCCCGCACAGGCCTTGCTGTGCTTGCTGTTGACATCCGGTCACTTTCACATGGCTCCCCTAGCTGCACACGGTGACAAGGCCTCTCCCTGCCTCTCTCTGTCCTGCATATACACATGTATAGGGATTGCATTACTTTATATTGTTTTCAGAGCACACTGGTGCCCCGAGCCTGGCCATCAATGGGCAGCCAGGTGAGTCTGCAATACCCCGTGTTGTCAGTACTAGTTGTCTTCCAAGACAGCAGGGTTTGTGTCTTTGCCCCTGTGTCTCCAATACCTGGGAGAACACCTGGCTTATGGTAGGTATTGGGAACTTATTTCTAGGAGAGGAAGAGTGATGGAATAAACAGGTTTTAGAATGGAGAGATGCCAGGTTCTAGCAAGGCCCATTTCTCCTGTCCTCCACTCTTTCCTTGTTTCTTCAATAAAACCATTATATATGATGCAACAATGACTGATAGGATGGGTCTCTGCTTTCACGCAGGTGGGTGGGGGAGCGACACATCAGAACCTGCTTAGCATGCCAAAATGCGTGAATCTGGAAATGAGTACTTCTGTATAAAAATTTGAACTGACTCCCTGCCCATCATTAGTGTGAAATGTTTTGATCCTGGAGAGGCATTGGATATATGCCCCTACTAGAATAATGAAGCATCAGCTCACCTTAAGTTAGCTCAGGCTGCCTCAGACACGTTGAGCATGTGCACATTTGTAATTCCCATTTGTTCTTTTTTTTTCTTTTTTGAGTTTCTTTTCCTTTAATTTTCTCTTTTTATTAGAAACTAATACTAAATTATTGAAAGTTGAAATTGTTCCTTCCTTTTAAAACTGTGTGACTGTTTTTTAAATTTATTTATTTTTAATTTGTTCTAAGTAGTTATACATGATAGCAGAATGCATTTTAACACTGTACACGAGTGGAGCACAACTTCTCCTTCCTCTGGCTGTTTACCATTGTCCGTCTGTTCTTCTCAGGTAGCCTACTTATTCGATCTAGACAGTCCTGGTTGGTGAGGGCCTGTGTTCAGTGGGGAGACCCTCCCATGTTCGAGTCTCCACGTGTGGACTTGCAAGGGTGACGCAGGCCCTCTCCTCTTGGCTTCATGTTCCTCTCTTTGAGCTATCTTGACTCTGACTGCCTCTTGAAATGATGATGCATGAAAACCACATTGGGAGTTTGTTTAAAATTTCAGTCTCTTGGAGAATCTGATTCAGTGTCCAATTGGGACTTGTGAAACCATGTTTTCAGCAAGAACCCTGAGTAATTCTGAGGCAAGTGATACTGAGATCACAAACTAAAAACACTAAAATGAATGAAATGAGGCTTAAGTTTTATAGCTCATGGAAGAGCTCATGAAAATTCTTAACAAGTATGGACCTACAAAAAATTACCACATGAAGCTAAAGACAAGTGTTTTCCTGATTAAAAAATGAGAAGCACCATGTTTAAATATGAATTATCCTGCTAATGCTCACTATAATATTGCACATGCGTAATATGCTTTATTAAAACACACATTTTATAAACTCTATGCCACATGCATGGATAATTTATATAATCTAATTGCATTGGGACTGGAGATTTCACTGCAGAATACCAGCTGTGGCTGCTGTCCAGGGAGGAGCGCTGTGTTCCAAGTGCCCAACATTTGCTGCTTGATTTCATGTAGCATTTAATTGGCTGCTCAAAATATACTGCAATCAACATTGCTCAGCTTTTATATCTTTTCCTTGAGTGACAATTTATCCTTACTGTTCTGGTGCAAAAGAAAAAGTAGGAAAGACTGCCAAAACATAGCGAAGCCTTGATTTATTTAAATCAATAAAGAGATGCAGCCCAGACTCATCCTAGTTTCTTTAAATATATATAATATTTTCATTTTCCCAATGGGAGATAGTATCTCCATTTCATAGAATAGAAACTTAAGACTCAGGAAGATAAAAGAATCAATCCCAGTCCCTGTTGGAAATCAGAATTGAAAACCAGGACTACCTATTGCAAAAGGTGATCCTCTCAACACATTATGGTCTCTCCGTCTCTTTGGCTCTCACTATCCTATTCATCCACCCATCTATCCCTTGCCTCTTTTTCCTTTTTTTTTTTTAAATCTGTCTTTTGATTTTCTTGCTTTCCTTCTACTCTACCTGTTTAACATCATTAGTTGAAAATAGTGTTTTGGGTAGATTTCCTGAAATTCTACTCCACTAAAAGTTATATTCTACAAAGAGTAATAGATTTTTAAAATGTGAATGTTACTTGGGAAAAAAAAATCTCTCCTATTATATAAGAGGAAGTTCAGACTTAGGGAAATTTAAACAATTTCTTTACACTGACATATTAAGTTATTGGCAGAGCTTAAATATAAGTATGTCTTTGACTCATACTGCATTTTTCCTCTGGAAGTTCAGGTTAAAGACTACTAGTTAAATATTGAATGAGCTCAATTATGTCACTTCTACGTAACTATAACAAAGAAGAAAAATCAATTTGTAGAGTCAGTTTGTTTCACAAGTTATTAAGTAGAAAGACTGATTTCACAAATCCAATGTAATTACCAATTCCAGAATTAACACCTCGACTTCTGACGATTGATGCTCTTGTGTAGTATGACCATTGCATTTCTTTTCTTTTCTTTTCTTTTCTTTTTTTGGTACTAGAGATAGAACTCAGGGGCACTCGACCACTGAGCCACATCTCCAGCCCTATTTTGTATTTTATGTAGAGATGAAACTGGACCCTGTCATAAGATTTGCCTCCAACAGGGTTTTAAGACCATGATCTCCTCATTAGGTTTAGATGAACCTACCCACTAGTCAGAGAATTCTTAATCGCTGTAACAAGAGATTCCTCGTTTTCATGATGGATCATAGGCCAGTCTTAAACTCTTCAAATTGACATTTGAAGAATTGAACAACATAGACTAGAAATAATATTATTGGGACACCTACTAGTGTCCATGAATGTGAATGTTACTTTATATATGGTATTCATTTCAAACACTACAACCTTCTTCTAATGAAATGGATACTTTAGTGATTATGAAAATACATATTAGTGGGGCTGGGGCTGTAGTTCAGTGGCGGAATGCTTGCCTAGCATGTGTGAGGCACTGGGTTTGATTCTCAGCACTGCATATAAATAAATAAAATAAATAAAGATCCATCAACAACAACAAAAGAATTTAAAAAAAAATACATATTAGTTTTTTAATAATACTGTCTTTAACCTTTTTGGAACTAAGGTCGAAAAGTGGTAAGTATCTTCCTGAAGACCACATAAAGATGACTACACAAATACATTGCCTGGATAACAAGACATGGTTCACATGAATGTGGATCACAGTATAGTGGAATACAGTAAGAACAGCATGTCTCAGAAAAGTGCATTTAGTGGCTCAGGTTGCAGTTGATAATTGATGTGATCTCATAGTTTTTAAAATATTTACATTGGAAATTTTTAAATGATGAATATGTGCTAGCTCCTCTCAGAAAAAAAAAATACTTGTTCACTTCTATTGAAAATATTCAAATTTATTCAAAATTGGAATATTTACTAAATATCTAAAATATTTTATTTAGCAATATAACAAGTGCTTCAGAAACAATTATACTGGTCAGGGTAAAATTGTTTACCCTGACCAGTATAATTGTTGGTCAAAATTTTATTCAAAAAGTGTAAAAAATCATTCCAAATTTTTTCTCTTTTGAAATTTTTCACAGAAGTTTTTTTTTTATATTGCTATATTTTAAAAAACTATCATTAGTAAAATCACATCTCCTACAAGAATCTAAGGCCACGTAGCTTCTGTGGCTCGAGTACGAACAGGGTCCACAGGGCCCATGTTTTCAAGGTGGGCCCTTAGGAGATGTGGGCCCTTGAGGAGGTAGGGCTGAGTGGGAGGGCCTGGGGCAGCAGGGAGTGCCAGCAGGGGGTCCTACCCCTTGTTTTTCTCCTTTGCTGTCTGGCTACAGGCCAGTGGTTTGCTCTGCCAAGTGTTCCTGCCAGTTGCTACCAGGCACCTTCACCAGCAGCCTAATGGCTATGGACCCACCATGGATAATACTCTGAAACTGATACGGCTGGTTACCAGTGATGACTCCTGCTTCCTCCCAGGTTGAGGTCTAATGTTAGAGAAGCATGCTGAGGAATGTAAAGCACAATTTCTTTAAAAGGAGTAATGCAGACTTCTCTGGGGAGGGAGAAGGGGCCGTGGCTGGCATCCTGTCATCTTCAGAAGTGAGGGTGTTCTGTCTTTTTATATGTCCTAGGCTTCCTTTGTTCTTCTGATCCCTTCCCTTATCTCTCTCCTTCCTGCCTATGTGACTAGGCCCGGGGGATGCTCAGGTGGGGTGGCCAGGTGAGAAGCAGAGGGACGGGGGAAGGGCCAGGTAGAGCAGCCCAGGACACATTAATTAACAACTTTTACATCTCCCTGTAGTGAGGGACAATTCCTAGGACAGGTTACCTTAGCAACAGGTTGGAGCAAGGGCAGATTATCTTGATAAGAGTGGAGGAAGGGCTCTGAAGGCATTTCAGTCCTTCAGAGGGCAGAAACCAACTTCCAGGACTCACTCAAATTAGCCTCCTTGATCCAGCCTGACTTGATTTACCTATATATACTGACATCCTCTTTTAATTCTGGCTTCAAAACCATGAGCCAAAGTAAACCATTTGTCTTTATAAGTTCATTATCTCAGGTATTTTGTCATACTGATGGAAAACTAACTAACACAGCTGCATTTAGATGAGACATAAAAACAGGTGATCCAAGTTCAGATTCCACATCTGCTACCAACCATTGGTCACTAATGTCTGTGCCCCCAGTTTCTGAAGCTATAAAGAGAGGACAGGGAACCTGCCATTGAAGTTTGTTGGCATCAGATGAGTGAAATCATGAACTTCCCTTAATACACCACACAGGACATTGCGTAGGAGATGTGTGCAAACCTTCTAACAGAAGTGAGGGAATGTTTCCTGGAAACATTCTGAAACATTTGCTATTTCATATCCATCATTTAAAAATTGTTCATATAACCATTTTAGTAACTGTGAAACTAGTTTAAGTCAATTATTAACTGCAGACATATTAATATTGGATTATTGTTAAATGGAAATTTATAATCACAAATTTTGGGGCCTTTTTTCCTTATGGGAGGGGGAAATTTGATTAGGTAAAGATGGATAAGAAAAAGAAAAAGAAATAAAAAGTTGGCTTCCTTTTTTCTGGTGGTAATGTGTAATATTTTACAAATTAGAATGAGTGTTTGTCATTAGACAACTTCTTGCCAGACAAACCACAGAGACAAACAAGCAGAACTGGAGGTGTGAGGTCACGTGACCACCCCGCTGGAAGCAAATGAGAGGGGCCAGCAGGACCCCGCCACCCCTCCCACCTCAGGATGCAGCACCTCCCCCAAGAGGCAGGCTCCAGACTCGAGCATCCCACCACCAGACAGCTTACTGCAACGTGTAATTCTTCTGACTGTGGGAGTCAGAAATTTAATTCAGGAACAGAAATTTAATTTAACTTTATGAGAGAGAAACTCACACTTCTGCCTGAAACTCTCAGCAATTATGTGATAAATGTTTTATAAAGGCAGGATTCTAATTTATAATTTCAGTAAGTAGGAAGAGAGAAGCTGAGCGTTTGATGTGTCCTTCTGCACTGGGCACTCTCATAACTCCTTTGGTGGGAATGAACCGTTAGAGCCCCCTGGGAGCCAAGACCTCGGGGCCACCCAGAGCCTGTGGGGTGCCCTGGTGGCCTCCCCTCGCTCCTCCTTTCCCAAGGGTTAAAGGCTTAGCTCCACAAACAGTAATGGTGGGGTGACCGCACTGTTGGTTAGGTGACTTCTGAAGCTGTGTCGTGATGTGTCACTATAAAACACAACAAACCTGCTTCACTGAGGAAGAATCGCGTCCTCACGCTTTAGATGCCCTCACGCTGGGTTACTGACTTGGTGTTTTAATTTGGGTATAAAATATTACCTAATTTTCTACTAATTAAAAAGACTTACTTGATATATTCCTGTCCTATGGAAATAAGCAATATGGTTTGGAATTGGAATTTCTGAACAGCTTTGTTCCTGGCTCGGCTGGTTGGCCACTCCCTCTCGCTGCGCATGTGGCTTCTGCCCTTCCCCTGGCTCTTCAGCCTGCTCCACCTTGACCTTCCCAGAGCAGTTCTGGCTCCATCCGCTCTTCCTGCCATGCCCAGGTAGGAGGAGTGAGCAGACATCGTAAACCAATTCTCAGGTTTACCTAATATAAAAAATAACTCTTCATCTCACTGTATTATTTGTCTTTTTAAAAAGTTATAGACAGATATTATTCTTTCCTTTCCATTTTAGGACAATTTTTTCCCCACATATGGAATTTATTGTTACATATTCATACATGCACACGGTGTAAGGATGTAATTTGACAGTATCACTCCCAGAACTTCCTCCCTCCCTCCCCACCCCCACTCCTTGGTCTCTTTTCTCTACTGATGGCCCTGTGACTTTTAGGAGATCCACCTCCACCTTTCTTTTCCTTTTTCCTCTGTAGCTTCCACGTAGGAAAGGAAACATATGACCCTTGGCCTTCTGAGTTCTACTTATTTTGCTTAACATAATGGTCTCTAGTTCAATCCATTGTCCTGCAAATGATATAATTTCATTTTTCTTTATGACTGAGTAAAACACCATTGTGTATGTATACCACATTTTCTTTATCTGTTCATCTGCTGGTGGACGTGTAGGCTGGGTTCCATAGTTTGGCTGTTGGGACTTGTGTTGCTGTCACACAGGTATGCGTGTATCACTGTGGTAAGATGACTTTAATTCTTCAGCATAAACACCAAGAACTGATCTAGCTGGATCATATGGAGGTTCCATCTCTAGCCTTCTGAGGAACCTCCATACTGATTTCCATAGTGGTGGTTCTCATTTACAGTCTCATCTACAGTGTAAAAGTGTTCCTTTTTCTCCACATCCTCTCCAGAATGTGTTGTTATTTGTATTCTTGATGATTGCTATTCTGGTAGCTTTGATTTGCTGATGATATTAGCATGCTTTTTCATGTATTTCTTGGCCACTTGTATTTTTTCTTTGAAAAGTGACACTTGCCCATTTATTAAGTGAGTTATTTGAATTTTTGGTATAAAGTTTTTTGAGCTGTTTATATATTCTAGATATACTCTGTCTGAAGAATAGCTAGCAAAGATTTTCTCTCATTCTGTAGGTTCTTTCTCCACATTTCTAATTATTTCCTTTGCTGTACAAAAGCTTTTTATTTTGATATCATTCCATTTATTAACTCTTGGCATTATTTCTTGAGCTTTAGGGTCCTATTGAGGAAGCCATTGCCTGTGCCTAAAAGCTGGAGAGTTGACCCTACATTTTCTTCTAGGAGTTGCATAGTTTCTAATTTAATTTCTAGGTCTTTGATCTATTTTGAGATGATTTTTTTTTGGTGCAGGGTGAGAGATAAGAGTCTAGTTACATTCTTCTGCATGTGGTAACCAGTTGTCCAGCACCATTTGTTAAAAAGGCTGTTTTTTCTCTAGAGTATGTGGAAGCCTTGTTAAGGACCAGATGACTATAGGTATGTGGGTTTGTCTCTGTGTCTTCCATTCTTTTCCATTGGTCTCTGTGTCTGTTTTTATGCCAGCACCATGCAGTTTTTGTTACTATAGTTCTATAGTATCATTTGAAGTCAGGTATTATGATGGCCTTCATTTTTGGCTTAGAGTTTCTTTGGTTATTCTGATCTTTTATTCTTCTAAATGAACTTCAGAACTGTTTTTTTTTTCCTAGTTCTTTGAAGAATGTCCTTGGTATTTTGGTGTGAATTGCACTGAATCTCTGTATTGCTTTTGTAATATGACCATTTTGACGACATTAATTCTGCCTATCCATGAACATATGAACTTTTTCCATCTTGTTTTTCTTCAATTTCATTCTTCAGTGTTCTATAACTTTTATTGCAGAAGCTTTTCTCCTCCTTGGTTAGATTTATTCCTACATATTTTAATATTTTTGAGACTATTGTGAATGGGATTGTTTTCTTGATTTCTTTCCCAGCAAGTTCATTGTGGCATACAGAAAAGCTATTGAGTTTTGTTTGTTGATTTTGTAAACTGATACTTTGCCAAATTTGTTTGCTATTTCTAGGAGTCTTTTGGTAGAATTTTCTGTATCTTCTAAATATAGGATAATATCTTCGAACAGTGGTATTTTGTCTTCTTCCTTTTCTGTTTTTACCCATTATTTTCCTTCTCCTGCCTAATTGCTCTGACTAGAATATCTAGAACTATAATAAATAGGGGAGGTGAGAGTGGACATCCTTGTCTTGCTAGGACACTTCTTTAATAATACAACACATATTTGTTGATTCCCTGCTACTCACAACACATCTTGGTCAATGGCTGCAATCCTGATCTCTGAGTTAGTGCTGGCTGGGATTGTGGATAAGGGGGTATCATAACAAACACAGGTTTTCATTTCTGCACCAAATATAAATGTCCACCTCTAACCAATGTTTTCCCATTGTTCAGTTGGTACTTACTCCCAACGAAACCCCAGGAAGCAACTACAACTGCATTTTATGTGTGTGACATAATTAATATGCCAGCTTGAGAATGAAACTCACTCTGCAAAACAGAGTGGAAGCATAGAGAGGAAAGTGTCTGTCATGACAACATGAGCCAACAACCATCTCTCCACTAACCTGAATCTCCACCCCAGATCTTTGGTTTGTGAGCAATTTAGTTATTTTTATCTTTTCAGTTTTAATTGGCCTTATATAATTAGCAACTAATTATAAATTGGTTGAATTTGATGACTCAATATTGAAGATGATAATTTCTTAAATTGTGAATATAATGATATGAGATACATAAAATAGTAATTCTGAGGACATTTTATTAATTATAAGTAAATTTGAAAAATAAACATATTGGAATACTGATGAAAATCCCTATAGAAAAATGGGGTTGACATAAGATATTAAAATATTTTAAAAAGCTAAGATAGCTGGTATTCTTATAAGAGAGGCTGATGTTCTTATAAGAGAAGCAAGATAGCCGGGCGCGGTGGCTCAAGCCTGTAATCCCAGCACTTAGGGAGGCTGAGACAGGAGAATCGCGAGTTCAAAGCCAGCCTCAGCAATGGCGAGGCGCTAAGCAACTCAGTGAGACCCTGTCTCTACATAAAACACAAAAAATAGGGCTGGGGTTGTGGCTCAGTGGTTGAGTACCCCTGAGTTCAATCCCCAGTACCAAAAAAAAAAAAAAAAGAGAAGCAAGATATAGAGACAGACACAGAAGGTATCTTAGAGAAATTACCAAAATGTGATACAAAGAAGAAAACTTCTTAAGGAGGACTTCATCAAAATTTGAAATATCTGCTTTCCAAAAATACTGTGAGAATGTTGCAACAAGGAAAAGTCTAAGAATATACTTACTAGTCGTATACACTATGAATGACTTGCACATCTAATACATAAAATCTATCAAAACTCAAAATAAGAACACTAAGGACTCAACGCACACCCAAAGGGCACAAGACTTGAATGTAGACTTCAGCAGAGAATATGTGCAGATGGCAATCAAGGAGACTGCTCAGTGTCATGAGCCACCAGGGAAATGCAAAGTGAAGCCAGATGAAATGCAGCCATACACCTATTAAGACAGCTGAGATTAAAGACATATTTGATGAGAGCAAGTATTGGTGAGGATCTGGAGAAACTGGAATTCTTCTATTTAGCTGGTGGAAATGTGAAATATTAAAACCACTTTGGAGGACACTGGTACAAGAAATTAAGGGTATGCTTTGTATATGATCCAGATACTCCATTTCTATGTTTGCCTAAAAGGAATCAAAAGACATTTCTAGAAAACAAAAGGCTGAATGTTTTCTCCAATAAGCAGATACTGATCCATAGTGTAGTGGTAGGTAGGGAAGAATGAAGGAATTTTGGATTATGCAGAGGGGAATTGAGGGGAAGGGTGAGGCGGTGTGGATGGGAAGGACGATAGAATGAGACAGACATTGTTATCCTGTATACATGTATGATTACCCTATTGGTGTGACTCAGAGGAACAGTCAGAAGAATGAGAAGTTATGCTCCATTTGTGTACAACGTGTCAAACTGCATTCTACCGTCATGTATAACTAATTAGAACAAATAAAAAAAGAGGGAAAAAAAGGCATTTCTACAAGCACACAGATGCTCACGGATGCTTTCTATGTAATATGCAAGAGTTAGAGATGACCTGATGTCTGTGGGTGGGTAAATTAACAAGCACTCTAGCCACACAGTCAATGCTCCTCAGCAATGGCGTGGAGCCAGCTGTTGACAAGGTCCACCATACAGACAGATACGGAAATCACACAGAGTGAAAGGCAAAATTTCTATATGCTGTATTCCGTTTTCATAAATTTCTAGAAAATGCAAAGGAATCCATGGTGACAGGAAGCAAGTTAATGACTACCGAGAAGTGTTTGTGGGGTGTGACAAGGTGGGGTGGAGGGAATGCAGACAATTCAGGAGAGAGCTTTGGGGAGTCCTCATTATGTTATCTGCATTATCTTGATGGAGTGTGCTGGTGAATTTATGTCTGTATGCACCTATCAAAACTGACTTTACACATAGCTTACTGCATGCTAATTATACGCCGATAAAGGAGTTAACTCATTAATACATAAATTTGAAATTTTTGTGGTTTGCACCTCAACTTAAAAAATAATCTGGACATATTATACCTCCAAAATAATACAGACATGTGTAGCAAGTTATATGTAAGATACGAGTTTTGCATTTTATTGGAAAACATGGATAAATGGTTATTTTCTGAATCGATACTTAGCTACTAATATGGCCTTTTGTCTTTTTATCATTTTTTATATATTAATGACATAATAATTTTAGATATTTATGGATGCAGTGTGATATTTGAATATATGTATTCACTGTGAAATGATTAGATCAGGAAAATTGGCATACTTTCATCACATCAAACATTTACCATTTCTTTGTGTTGGGAGTATTCAAATGCTTCTCTATTAGACAGCTTAGAATATACAATTAATTGTTGTCAATTGTGGTTATGCCACTGTACATTATGAGTTATTTGTTCTTATTGCACCTCTGTACCTTTAAACCATCCTCTATCCATAAAAATATGGAATGCCTTGTGAATTCGCATATCATCCTTGCCCGGGAACCATGCTAATCTTCTCTGTATCATTTCAATTTTAGTATATGGGTTGCCAAATGTAGTTGAATATTCTCATACAAATAATTGTTCATATGCATAATATTATCACCCAAGGGGCAAATTTCTTAGGTGGAATTCCTAGCTAAAATGGTGTATATATATTTAGTTTGCTAGCTCTCTAAAGAAGTTGCATCAATATATTCTTTCATCACAAGTTTAAGACAGTACCTTACCTGTTCGTGTGTACATATGTGCATGCATGTTGAATTATCAAAGCTACAAAACATGAAGTGAAATAAAAGTCTCCTGTGTTAATGTACTTGGCATTCCATACTCATAGTCACTGAGTATGATTTAATAATACATGGTGATATGTACTTTCATACTGCACATGAGGTTGGGTAAGCAACAAATAATCTAAACTATGTGAATTTTATTTCTATCCTTGGTGTTACTCTATTAGATTGATTCTTACTAAAGCTTTAAAAAGAATGAGTTTTTACTAAGGGACTTGACCATCAACAGGGCCTTAATACTGCGAGCAGACATTGATTCTTGGGATTGCTTATTACTCCTACAGAGTTAATGTTGGAAAAAATAGACCACATAGTGATGCTAATGTGACAGTTATACCAGACTCAATTCCTACTTTTTTTCTGTTATGCCCTAGTTCTACTGCCTGAGACCAATAGAAAATATTAATAGTGCCTCAGCTGTTTTAATTTCATTACTTCTCTTGTTTCCTTAAAAATTGGCATTCATTCCTTTCCGTCCTGATATATTTTTTCTTTATAATTTATGTTAATTTTTCTGGTTTTGCATCAAGATGCCTTATATTCATGAATCTGAATCTTACTACTCACTTATTCAAACACTAAAAGCAAGTTGTCATCATAAAGATATCATTTTGCCTTTTTTCTGAGTTATTTTTGTTTGCCTGTTGAAATTGATGCATCTTTTATTTTTTCCAAGCTCCTGGCTTTAATGTTGGCCCATTTCACTCAATTGTACCCCCTTTACTACCTCTGCATTTTCACAGTATGAGATGCAGAAACATAAACATATGACAGATGCTGTAAATTTGCCTAATTTGATTTGAGGAAAGAAATTGGGTCATTTATCTTAGTGATTTCAAAATATGGTTTCAGTTAAATTTTTATTTTTTATTTTTTTTCTGTAAAGATTCAAACTTGAGACAAGTCCTGATGGCTTAACTTTTTAAAACTTTCCCTATAACTTTTCTGCTACATGATCAGGGGCCTCATGGTCAATGATGCTGTCCATATGATCAGTGTAGATTTTTATTGATTATAAAGTCTTCGTGGTATCTCATGATCACAAGAACTGTGGGCACTGAATTAATTATAAGACTAGTTTGGCACACTGATACTTTTATAATATTGGCATTGTTGCAACATATTCCTAAAGAACTAGTTGCTTAAAATCCATCATAGTTCAATATTCACATATGGATTCATTTTTTCTGAGTATAATATTTATTGGCATGAGTGGGAGGATATCAGAGATGTGGCCTGAAATAAGCATCTGAGCTCAAGTCTTCCCAAAGACCATCAGTGCTAGGGCAGATCTATTTGGAATCTCTAAAGCCTGGCCTAGTCTTCAGACATGGACATGAATTCACAGATAGTAGCCAAGATCAGCTATGCAGGGCACAAAAGATCAGAAGATATAGGTCCGAGTGTGAATTCCCTGTCATCTGCCCTCCCTTGTTGGATGTGGGTGAGCTCACAAGGATGGAAGCGTGGGTAGAGGCTGCCCTTGGTGGGCAACATCAGTTCACCAGGGGAGCTCAGACCCCCTGCTCCTGGCTGCAGGGGAAATGAAGGTCTCAGTTCTGAAGGGACATCGGTAGAGTGTACTACAGTTGTCACACTGGGGGGACCCCCTTGTTGGTTGGGATCTTATGTCTTCATTCAACTTGCATTTTGTGCACTTAAAGTCATGTCGTCCCTTTCTTGAACAACCTTAGGGGTAGCTACGAGAAATCTTTGTACCTTGCAGATAACTTCCAGTAGAATATCCAGCAGACTGTGATGTCAAGGTAAGTGTGGAAAGAGAAAAGCGAAGTCTGGTTTGGGAAAACAAAATCAAGAGGAATTAACTGAGGAGCACAACTATAAACATGTTATAATTGTTTTAATTTTAAGAAAAGTTTTTGGAAAACTGAAATAGCAGTTATTCAAAATTTGGCCTATACAAAATATGAGGAATTTTTTTGCTATAGAAGATGATAACTTGGTAATTCCATAGACAAAACTTTCATGTGCTCTTTGTATTGTCCAGTAATATTTTGAAGTAAAATATTTGCATGCAGTTTTTTAAATGTAACAAATTCATTAACATTGGCTCAATACTTTAATAGTTTTTTTGTTTTCCCATATTGTATAGACTTTAAAATCTCTTACATTATAAAAATCTAGTTTTTAACATAATTTGTAATCTTAGTAAATCATATTGTGATTAAATAACATATAACCATGTAATAGATCATAAACATTTAATTTTAACTTTAAGTTTAAATACAATTATCTTTTTGAGCACATTAAACACATCATGCATATTTTATACAAAATTTCTTATCTTAAACTGAAACATAAAATGTGTATGACATTGCATATAACAAGTTATATATTGCTGTTTATGTTATACACATCCATTCCTGTATACATATACATATATGCATTTAAATGTGTGTATACATGTTTTTAGATTTGTATGTAAGTAAATACTACATCATCCTGACACCAATAACCAGTTTTATTTTCTATTCACATATATTTGACTTTTTTGGGGGGAGGTTCCCCATATAAGTGAGGTCATGTAATACTTTTCTTTCTGTGTCTGGCTTATTTCACTTACCATAATGTCCTCCCAGTTCATCTTTACTGTGGCAAATGGCAGGATTTCTCCTTCCTAAGACTAAGTGATAGTGCATTATAGATAAGGATACATTGTAGCAGGTACAAAGGATGAACCAGTCAGAATGTCTAATGCACAACAGGAGGACTGCAGTTAATAATAAATAGCATATTACCATATTTAGGAGCTTTGCTTAATGAGCATATTATAACCTCTCTTGCCACAAGGAGGGAGACGGCTAATACTGAGAGATGATGACTATGCTGATTTTTTTCACCATAGTAACCATTTTACTAAATATGTCTATCTTTTAACTTCATGTGGTATAACTTAAATACATGCAATAAAATTAATAAAAATATAAAATCATCCTAAAGCATTTGCACATTCTAAATTTTTAAGAATAAAATTAACTTTAATGTTATGATCCAATTTTGTATCTTCTTATTTTGATATTGTCTATGTATTCAGAAATTTTTCAAATTTGTTAACTTAACATTAGTGTATTGTTTAAAATTTAATTAAGGATCAAGAAATAAAATTTAAGTCAATATATTAAGACTTTAATTGTTGAAGCATTAAAAAATTTATTATATTAAACACTGAGAAAACAACCTTTATTAAAATTTTATTTAGAGAAACTTTTGTCTATTTGTTCAGTAAAGAATAATCCTGGCTCCAGTAGAGGTTCGTGTTTGCCACTGGCTCCTAGAAAGTAGCCTCAAAGCCCTTGCAGTGTCCTCCTGATGGAAGTACCTTTGTTTCCTTGGGAAACTTGAGCTGGGGCAGAGTGAATGCTAACAATGTGGCATCATGGGGACTTTGACCATATGGTATAATTGGAAGGGTTGAAGATCCAGTTCAGCTCCATTGGTGGTCCACCATATCCACATGAACCTGGGAAAAGCTCTGTAGGCTAAGCTTGGGTGAGCTTCCCTGGTGGGAAATACTCTACATACATGGCTGCACAGAATTCTAGAAGGAAAAGACACCGTCCACATGACTCATTGGAAAAGCACAACTGGAAACTCCTGTCTGTTGCCTCCTGGGCTCACTCTGTGGTCCTCTTGACTTGGTTGATTTTAACTTGTCATGGGTTTTTTATTTTTATTTATTTATTTTTTGTTTTTTGTTTTGTAAAATCAGTAACTCTGAGTATAAAGTACTTTCTGAGTTTGGTAAGTTCTTCTAGTTAATTATTGAGCCTGGCCCTGGAGACCCAAACATGATGCTGGTGTCAAATGGAAGGGTAGCCTTGGGGTGTCCCAACTTCACCATATGTAGCATGTGAAATACTTTTGAGATACCTACTAACTTGTTAATATCTCAGAACCAACATAGGCTATTTAGACAGTTGAAAGCATGAGAACCTCACCTCTGGTATTAAATAAACTGGAATTTTGTATTGGCATTAATTTTAGCTAATAAATTGTGGAAAAAATATTTAATATTCTCTGAGTCTTTTTAATTTGCTCATTCTCATTTGTCCAATAATTTGTATATTTTTAGGTCCGTTATATAAAGCTGCATAATTTTATAATACAATAAATGAAACTTTGAATTCATAAACTAGAGAGACTATTAAAAATATGTTTATTAGTTCCTCACTTTTTGTTCCAACCACAGATCTTGAAAGTGGCAAGCAAGGCTGGAACTAGGTTACATTTCTCAGCTGCATTTGCTGAGAAACATTTCTTATTGTTTTGTTCTTTTTTGTTTGTTTGTTTGTTTTTTTGGTATGGCCTTTGTTTTAAGCAAAAAACTTTGTAGTTTAATAATCTTTTAGATCATTTTTCAAATGTCAGTTGTTTATCTGAGCTAGACATTCTTAAGGTAGACACATTATGACAGAAAATAAAATTTTTATCAATAAGTCTTCACAATTTCCCTAGAGAGGGGAGAAGAGTGGGAGAAGAAAAATAGAAAGGAACAGGAGAAGCAAGTGGGAGCTGGCTTCAGAGGAATATGAAATTACCAATGGCAAAATGTAATTATCTTTCCTCTACAGGGATGGAAGGAAGATTAGAAAAGAAGCCATTTTTACACACATGTACACACTCACACAAACGCTTGACGAGTTACATGCATGCCCACAAGCGAGATGTATTGCGGTAAGGTGACCTCATTTTTACATAGTATTAGTGTTTCAGATAGGCAAGAAAATCTCTCCATGAGGACTTGTCCCTTCTGTGTCTCTGTTCTGAATGAACAATTCTATTCATGTCGAAAAATTTTAAGGCAATCATCGGGAATTTTAAGTTGTCCTTGGTGGGACGAATCTAGTATCCAATATGTGGTGTTAGTACAAATAGTGAGGAGTCAGAGGCCACTTGTCTGGTGACAAATGAACCATGCGAGAGCTACCACAGCCCACTGCCAGTCACACAGGGAAAGCTCCTGTCCGCGACAATAACAAAAACGACAATAAAGGCATGAGTTTCCAAAGGGACTGGAGCTTGGCTGTGTCCCCTGTGCAGTCTGGAGGAAGGATGCAGGGTTACTCCCCTCTTGCTCTCTGAAGTAAGCAGTCCAGGCTAAGGACTGGGACCCTGGTTCAGCCCACTTGGAAGGAGCAGCAAGGACAAAAAACTTTTTAACTCAGTAAAGCTGTAGCAACAGGAGGACAGCTCACGCGACCCTGGCAGGGGAGTGGCTTGCCGATCTCGCAGCGTTAACTGTAGCAAGGGTCAGTCACAGTCCTGCTTTGCTCTGAGAGCTGTTCACTGGACTTTTGGAAGGTATGGGAAGTGGATTTAAATCTAGTCATGGTTTGAAATGCAGAGGTGACGATATTTGGGGCATGATTTAATGGTCTTTCTGGTCAAGTTAGATGAGAGAGAAGTACTGAGGTGTCCAGTGGAGACCTGGCAGGTGTTGACGAGGTGTGTGTGATTAATCCACCTCAAAGCATCTTTCAAAGTACAATATCCCAATAGGAGCTTTTGATTTCCCACTGTAAAAATACACTCGGGTCCCTCCCCCTCAATGAACAGGAAGGAATCCAGTGTTTCAGTGGCATGTGACAGTAATGTGATGTGATCTTTCCTGTTATCTGTCTTGCCTCCCGAATCCCACGCATCAGCAAATTTTATCAGCTCTACTTTAAAATTCATGTGCAATCTAAACTGGCCAATATTCACTCTATCCACTTTTACCTTTTTATCCCACTATTTTTTATTTGTACAATATCATGAGCTTCCAAACTGAATAGTCTAAAAATCTAATTTCCATAGAGCCTACATAGAAGACTTGTTAAGATGTGAGTGAGATTGGGTCATTTCTGTGTTCATAATACTCTAGTGGTTTCCCAGCTCATGGATAATTAACTCAAAATCTTTATTTTACTTCTCAGATAATATACAACCAGGGGCTCTTGGTTATTTACCTAAATTCACCCATCTCTAATTTACTGTTGTCTCCTATCGTTCAGCATGTTGTTATTAGTTGAATAGAATAAACATCCTTCTGTGCTTGCTTTCTCAATCAACAAATATGTGCCATGAAATAATAGCAAATTCTTTAAATCTTATAGTTTACATAGTACACCCAGGCTCTTCGATATCAGAAGACACTAATTAACATTAAATAAATTTACCAAAGGTAGGTATTATTAATCACCATTGAACAGAGGAAGAAACTGATTTTCAGAACATTTCAGAAATATGCACAAGAGTGTCTTTCCAATAACTGGATACTCAGGATTCCCTCATACCTAATCATTTTCTAAATCATGTTTTGTGTATTAAGTCATAGCTACTGTCAGAAACATAAAAGCACTTTTCAAAAAGTGCATAATCACCTCAATATCTTGCTCAGTGTTCTGAGCACCTGTTTTTATCAGATTTTCTATTCAATGTCCTCATGAAGCTTCACTAAAACTAGAAAGTTTCTTTAATTATATTTATATAATTATATCATTAAGTTGTGGAAATGAATATTATTACAATTTTGTACTTCATTGTATTCATTACTACTTCATGTATACATAGTTATTACAGTATTTAAGCTCAATTTCTACTCATACTCCTTGTGGAAATTGAACTTATCTTTTTTAAATGTTGGCACTTTTTTTTTTTTTTTGTACTGGGGATTGAACTCAGGGGTACTTGACCACTGAGCCACATCCCCAGCCCTATTTTGTGTTTTATGTAGAGACAGGGTCCCACTGCGTTGCTTAGCGCCTCACCATTACTGAGGCTGGCTTTGAACTCACGATTCTCCTGTCTCAGCCTCCCAAAGTGCTAGGATTACAGGCGTGCACCACCACACCTGACATAAATGTTGGCACTTTTTCCCCAAGGATTTTCTATAGTCTGCAGGATAGATGCTGTGCCAGTAGACAAGCAGAAATGCACACTCCCAGCCCAGTGTGGTGGTGCACTCCAGTAATCCCAGAGACTGGGAGGCTGAAGCACGAGGATCTCAAGTTTGAGGCCTGCCTCAGAAATTTAGTGAGATCCTGTCTCCAAATAAAAATTAAAAGGACTGGGGATGGAGATGTGCCTGGGGATGGGGATGTGCCTCAGTAGGAAAGCACTCCTAGGTTCAATCCCCAGTATCTCCCCGCCAAAAAAGAAATATATATCATATAATCTGCTCCTCCACCCGCCCCAGCTGACTCAAGGACACACTAATTCCTAACAAGGGTCTTTCCGTTTGGAAGGACAGACCCTCTGAGTGGTGCAAAGGGTTCCTGGGTTTCTCTAATGTCTCCAGCTCCTTTGCTCCCTTTATGGAGAAGGCGTAGCTTGCATCAAGTCAGATTTCTTCTCTGTCCAGTGTTGTGTGGATAAACAAAATCTCTCGGAAGTAGCAAGGCTGATTGGCTCCTGTGCTCATTCACTGGGCATTTGTAGGTCCCTCCCTGGCATTTCCCTGAGCTGGGTCTGCCAGGGCCTCAGGCTCCTCCAAGGCAGGGCTCCGCCTAGCTCCTTTATTAGGAGAGCAGGAGGGACCCCTGGCGGTTGGCAGAACCGACCAGCGCCATATGCCAATTCTTCCTGGCAGACTTTCCCGCCTGTAAACAAATACATAGTGGTCGCCTATGAACTTTATTTGAAAAAGAAGGGGCATATATGTATCTAGTATCTATCCATCATCTATCTATCCATCTAGTCCAGGCAAGTGTTTGAATTCAAACTTTGAATTTAGCAACGTCCATAGAACTTTTCTACTATTTACATGGTTTTAAAAATAAGTGAAAATTACTTCCACAAAATCATCCTTATTTCTACAAGTTGTGGTTAGAAATTTTTCATAGAGCACTTTTTTAACAAAACATGCATATTCCTCTCTGAAAATATCTCATCTCATATAATAAAGTACAAAGCTTGCATTAATATTTTCTAGTAGGCCATATAGTTTTAGTAACAAAATTGTGACAGTGACTTATAACTCCAATACCTGGCCTGGAAAAAAGAAATCACACTGATAAGCAAGAGATCCTTAGCAAAGTCGTGACAGGTGAAAACTGCTTCTGTAAGGAAAGCAGGTGCTAGCTGAAATGTTAGCTGGCCCAGGAAATGCAATTAGAAAAGACAAATGTGAAGGAAATTAAATATTTTCTTCTCTGGGAAAGCTTCATATACCAAGGACTGACTGTTTGGATGGGATATTTTCCCAGCTAAGCCACTGGAGAGCTTTTTATTTCTCCCTAAGTGTTTTTGTTGATTTTGTGGAAAAGAAAGTTCTCTCAAAATGTCCCCCCATTCTTGCTTTTCCTTCACTGTTCGTTTGGTCCTGTGATGTGGACATGATGTGTTTTCTTAAGATTATTCCTTTTAATGCCTGTGTGCTATCATATTCTCTCTTCCATGTTTTGTGCTTTGTATTTGGTTTTAGAAGCTGACTCTCATTGGAGAAGTCCTACCTATGGCATACTGGTGCACGTTGGTCCTGTATATCCTCATTCTAAGATATGATTACATTTCTTTTATGCAGTTATTTTCCCCTTGGAATGATTAGTTTTATTTTACTCCATTTCTTTATATCTTTATTTTCACATTTCTAGGATATTGTCATAGTTTCATAGCTCTTAAATATTTATTTAGCAATCTCTTCTTAATTTATTATGGCAATTATGTTTTTAATACCCAAGAGTTCCTTGTCCACAGCCTCTTATCTCATGATGTAATGGGTTCTTAAGTCCCTCTGAGACACTAATTAGAGATTTTGTTTTGTTTTGGTATGCTAGAGAACTTCTTTTCTATAAAGCACTAGTTTTTTTCTGAGCTTTTAGTTTCCTTTTTTGGAGGGGTGGAAGTGAGCTTTCCTTTCATTTTAAGGGGCTTTGTACTAAGGCCTGAGATTCTTCTTTGCCCACTCAGTCAACAATGCAACAAAACCTTATGAGCCAAGAGCTGGTCAGCTGATTGGCCACGGACTTCATAGGCTGAGGACTTGGAGAAACGTCTATGGGCTGAGCTCATTTATACAGGTTTTCATATCCCTCTCTAGGTATTACTTCTTGTGGGAAGAATATTCCAGTTCTTGCCCTGGGTGCTAGATGCTCATTTCTCAGGCTTTTGTGGTGCCTAGGTATAGAACTGATCCTCGAATGAGTTTTTGATTGCCCACCAAAACAAATGAGCTTGGAGTCAGTTAAGGTTGCCTGGCCTCTACAGGGAGACCTTTCAGTGACTCCTCTGGGACAGACTTCTTCCACCTGGTTTTACCAATTACCCCCCAAATTTGTTTTCCAGGTTCCAGACAGGTGTTAGATTGTCATGTAACCCGAAGGTCTTCACCTTCTCTGTATCATTATTAGATTGTGATAAACATAGCTAGTGATTCCCTGCACTGTCCAGGGCATCTTGAAGACAAGAGGACACACATTTACGTGGTTAGTCTAGCATTTTCAATTGGAAGTTTTATTTCATAAATATGTCATTTGAGGATTAATTAAATCTGTAGTTATTTAGTATTCTTAATGGGCCTAAATATATGTAATTGACTTTATTATCCTGTGATGAATTTTACTTTTGAAAAATATTCCTCAAATTTGTCTAGAAGATATAATGAACTTGACAGCTTTTTGATTTAATACTAAAACAACTATTTTCACAAATTTATTGCTTGATATGCTTGAAGAAGTTTTAACCTCTCTATATGGAAAATTTCAACTCCTACTCAACATGAAGACTGATTCACTCTTGAAGCGTCTCATGTTGAATGATAGGAATGGGCCGTGGGTACAGTCAGAGGTAGAGCACAGGCCGGGGGCCCGGGCTCAATCCCTAGCATCAACGAACAAAAACAATAAAAAAGATAAAACAACACACAGAGATTTGTTTCTTCTTTATATTTGTCTACAAATTTTTACATCTATACATTTTGTACATTCACAAATTTCATTTAAAAATATCCAAAATATGTTTGATTTTTAGAACATGGTTAAGATTTAGGACATCAATTACGCATTCAGTTAATTTAGAATTATATGAAGTCACTCTAAGGAAGGACCTTCTTAACTCATCTTTATCAACACTGCTAACGAGGAAATGGTCCACAACCGTTAGGTTTGTTTTAACCTCCTTGATAAAAATGTCTAGTATGAAGATCTGCAAAATTAAAAACCTTTAAGAGCAGTGCCTAAAGCCACATGTCCCTTATATTATGACTTAATGTCATTTATTAAAATAAACTCATGTGTGTGTTTGTATACATACATGCATATAAACTCATGGTGAAACTTGGGTGGTGAATTCTGGAATCCACGTTCCCTACAGTAGCCATGACTTATTGGAAGAAGTTCCCTATACTGAAAAAGGATGAACTTCCATCTGTCTACCCAGGTTGTGTATCACCCGTATGTGAAACATAGTTTTACTGTTGTAGGTAGGAATTGCATTTACTTCATACCTGCATACTCTGCTACACTGACGTGGCTGGCCCAGGGTCCATGTCAACAAGAACAAATAGAATAAAATAAGATAGATTCAAGTTGTGCCAGTGTCTGACACCAAGATTCCAAGTTTTCCTTCTAGATTTATGCCTCTTTCTTTCTCTTTATGTATACCTTAGATGTTCAAAGCTGTTTTTTTCTTCTGTTTCCACTTGCAATTACTTTCTGTAAAATTTTCAAAATGCTGTTATTTATTTTTCCCTTTAAGTTTTAATTTCTCCAATGATTCCTGTCTGCCTCAACCCATCTACCACTCCAGTCATTTTAAATGCACATTAAGAGATGATATACTTTCTCGTGACCTAGAAGATACATAGTTACATAAGATAAATATTTAAAAAGTCGTCCAGTAAATTACTTTGAGAGGTCCTATGACTTCCATTGACTTTCTTCATTAGAATTCTTTCAAGAGTGACATATTCATCTCCCAAACCCATGTTTTGTACCAGATCCAACTGCGGTCAGGCATCAACACAAGCAAGTGCACTGATCAAACACAGCACCCTGGACCTTCTCTGTTTCCAGAAGCCTGAGGTGCAGCTCAGTGCCAGGGGTTTCAGACAGAGCTGGTTTCATTTTGAAGCTCTGTTGGGCCCTGGCTAGCTATTAAGGGTACAAAGTGATTTTTCCACTCAGAAACCTTGATTGATCCTTAACTCTCCAGCCTCAATGTTTCAGTAATCATGTCATAATTATTTATCTATTTATTTGTGTTTCTTTCTAGATTCACTTGGGGGTGGGCAGTGAGCGAAGCCCTCCACATGGTAGAAGCATACAGATAAGTTATTTCTCTTATTTCCTACGAGTCCCCTGCACAGAGAACGGAGTTCACCCACATACATATCTTCCACCAAGCTCATATACAGCATGGTTTCTGCACAGCAGGTCACTGGGCACAGCTTCTGAGGCTGGATCTTCTGGATCAATCCAACCTCCTCACTCAGCCGCCCTGCTACCTGGGCCGTGTCTTCACACCTGTCCTTAGGGGTCCTAGAGAGACTACGTGAGGTCATTCTTACCACAGGCCTTCAAGAAGCTTTTCACAGAACTAAAATCCACTGTGTTCATAGTCCTGCCCACATTCAAGGGTGGGATGTTACACCCCAGAGTAAAGAATTTGAGGGCCAATTAAGAATGTTTGTCCCTACTCCAAGGTGAGTGGATAATTTAAACCTATTTTTTAAAAAAGTGGGATATATACCAAAAGCAAATAAGAACAATTTTGTAAAACTTGAGAGTGACATTTTCATCAAAATAATTGGCCAAAACACTGAAGTGTAATTTAAAAGCTAAAGAATGTAGTAAAATCTACAACAGAGATTTTCAAATTAACATGTAAAATATAAGTTTTTAAAAGTAATGAGAGTTCATGAATTTGTCAACAAGTTGATCATTGGGGGATACCTTCCTTAGACAGATACATTCTTATAATTTATAACTTGATAAATTGCTTTTCTTCTTGTATCTCTCATGGAATCTGTTCAACACGGCAGTAAGAAAAGTAGCAGCCATGGCACGTGGCTTCCAGACTATTTGTATATTTAAGGAGGAAAATATTATGCTTTGTGTAAAATAATATGTGATTGTAATGACTTTTGAACTTACCTAATTTCACATTTGATTCTTTGATACATTTCGACATAGTTCATTTCAGAACAAACAATTTTATTTGGAATTTCTATCAAATATAAACTTAAAATTTTTTATTTATTTATGTTTCTGAATTGTTATCTTATTGACTTTATTTCATGAATCAACACTGAGAAATCTTTCAGTGGGTGTCAGGACTATTTGATCTGAGAAGCAGCAAATGACCCTCTCGTTAAGATATATTTCTGAGGCAACATACACCAGAATGCAGTGTGCATTACTTTGAAACAGCTCCTAAAGAGGAAGCTTTTGGAATAAGCTGTGTGGAAATGATAGCACAGGGTGTCCTAGGTTGACCTAAAGCCTCCTCTGATCTAGAAATCCCACACAGAAACGCTGCCAAGCATCGGCAACCGCGTCTGTCTCGTGTTCTGAGGATTGCTCAACACGGTCAGTGGAGGTGCACCCAGGTGTCACTGGTTGATTACAGGCATGGATTGGCCCCTGACCCCAAAGCCACTAGCCATCTGTGCCAAGTGGCCCGTGAAGTTTTGAAAAAAGTGCTAAAATGTTTATGAGGAAAATGAAGAGTGACATTCCACAGGTGGAAGCTCAGTGAGGATGGTTACTCAACTCTGAAAGCCTGACTTTGTTTGGGGAGACATTAGTTTAGTCAACTGGAAATTTCAAAGAGTTGCCCTCACTCTGTGAGCTGGTGGCCACATGCCTGCCGTCAGATGACCAAGCTGCTTCTCAGATGGGCGTGGCTTCCGTCGCCACGGTAACGCTTCGCCCTTTTCAATTTCTTTTCATCATGGTGCTCCATCTAATCCGCGATTTTGGAGATTATTATTTTGCATAGCAACAGATCAGATCAGTGAGAAAAAACAGATAAAAGTGCTGTAATGGGGAAAGAGCAATAGTTAGAGGGCACAGCCCTTTGAGAAAAATCAGGAATATCCTATTTAGAGAGAGTTATCATTATTTTTTTTCTCCAGCATTCCAATTTTAAGGGAAGGCAATAATTTAAGTAAACATAATTGAACTTTTATTTATTTTGTGGTTTTCTTTGGTTGTTAAGTAGAATAGTAATAATACTAACAAAAATGTGTATTTTTTTTTAATTCTTCCACTTTCTGGTAAATCCATGAATCCAATGGAAAGGTAATGGGCTACAGAGTTAATTTGGGTACTAGATTTAAGTTTTTTAAGGTTTTGGCTCTGGAAGTGTTAATCTCAATATTGCTATTATTTTCCTTGGGACAGCAAAGATAAGTTGTGATGACTGAATGAGATAATATATATGGAATAGTTGTCCTGTGCCTGGCTTTTTGTAGGGATTCCATGAATGATTATTAGCCCTTAAATTGCTTTACAGGTAATTTTATGGTGTCATGGTTACCATTTAACTAATTCAACCCTAGGGTCCAGTAGTTAATACACATTCCAAGCACAAATCTTTATTCTCAATTTGCAGATGAGTTTGCGCAGGAGTTATATTCTTTTATATATTTTTATTAACAAACTTCTGTAAGATATTGATGATCGACCTTGCAAAGGTATAAAGTACCTTTGGAAATGTCTAATTTATTCCTAAGGAGCGGTGCATTTGCTCAAAGAACCTGCTTGAACAAATGACTTCATTAAATCGCCAAGTGTTTCTAAAAGGAATGATATTAAAGAGGCAATGCAAAGGATATTAATTACAGCACTTCATTCCAGGCCACGAGAGGGAAAAATAAAATGGAACTGGATGTAGATAATGCTAAGCCTGTTTTAGTTCATTACTTTCAAGATATTTGAGAAAATCTTAGTATCTAAGAAATAATATCCTTCATTTAAAGATCCATGTGAAGACAGGAGGCCATTGGAAAAATACACACTTGCTTGTGACATTTTGGGGCAAGTAAAATGTGACCTGAAGACACAGTAATGAAGCGACCTAGCGTAGGAAGTCCGCAGCCTGGAGAAATTGCCTATTTTTTTCTGCATTACTTAGTGGTGCATTATAATTGTACACAATGATGGAATTTATTGTTACATAGTCATATTTGCACACATTGTAGTTTGTCTGTGGCATTCTGTATGATGAAATCTAGGTGAGCACACATAGGCATGCTTATATAGTCAAGTACAGGATGTCATTGCTTACATTTCTTCAAGTACTTTTTTATTTGATATAAGCTATAGATGTCAGAAACAGAAAACATGGACCATAAATGCATTTAATTCTTCCCCATCATATATTTCTTTAATAGCACAAACTAGAATTTCACAGATGTGTTTCACTTTTGCTGTTTTACCTATTTTTTTTTAAATTTAACTTTTTACTTTGAGATAGTTGCAGATTCACACATAGTTGTAACAAATAACACATAGAAATCCTGTAGGCCTTTGACTCAGGTTCCCCCAGGAGTGACACTTGGAAACTCATGCAGGGTCACAAGCCAGGATCCTGACATTGACAGTGTTGAGACACAAGGGCCCACAATTGCCTTGTGATACCAAGCCCCTCCTGCCTCCCCTTGCCCTCTCCCGACTTCCCATAGACAGCGCTGAAGCTGTTCTCCATCCTGTAATATTGTCATCACAGAACGGAAATTTAAAAAGGTAAACTTTGGGGTTGACTGTCTCTATTACTAATGAGGTGGGGATTTGTGTGGGCTTGGGGTACAGTTGTCTAGTGCAGAGTAGTATTCCAGGCTGGGGCACACCAGTCTGTTTAACCATAGACATACATAGCTTGTCTGACATGCAAAGAGTTAATCCCTGAGAGATTTCTGGGCTCTTTCTAGATGTGGGCTACTGTGTATAAAATACCATGAATATTCACATGGCAGGTCTTTTCCTTTCCTCTTTTTTCATTATTATTATTTTATGTTTACAGTGTGATAATATAATACATTTATACAGTGTATAATAATCAAATTAGGGTAGTCTGCATTTCTATCTCCTTAAACATTTCTTAAACTTTATTAATGCCCAGTGACTGCATATTTATGAGACACAATATGAAATCTCAGTACCAGTATGCAACATGTACTGACCAAATTAGAATAGTTCACATGTCCATGTCCTTATCGTTGCTTTGTTTGGAATCTTTGAGCTTCTCACTTCCAGTTATTCTTAAAATACATCACAGGTTATAGTGACCTACAGTCACCCAACTGTGGTATTGAACACTGAGCTTAATATGTCTGTACCTAACTTTGTTTAGGTACACACTGTTCAAGACCCTTCTTTCCCACACATTTCCTGCCTCTAACAGTCACTAAGGAAAATGATTTTGGTGTTCCCCAGACTCCGTGCACCCAGCTGCAGACCTCACACAAGGTCATCATGTCTGTGGAGTAAAATACTGAGGGTGTATGTTGGTTTTTGTTGTGGAAAGTATATGTTTAGAAGAGTCTATGCATTGGGGAATGACACATTTTAAACTATTATTGGAAATCAGAATATTTTTAAATGTGACATAATAAATGTTGGAATAACATATGGATGTAATTGAAATTATGTGATATGTGTATGAATATCTGTATGTGTGTGTAAAACATTTGTCTCCTTCACCAATATTTTAAAGCTTTTTCCTAAAGTGAATGTAAGTACATACCTTAGAAGTGTCAATGTTATGGCCATCGCCATCATCATCACCAGCCTTGGGGGAAAGACAAAAGTCCTGTCCAGGTAGCAAGGTTCTGGAATATCGTAGACAAATGATAGTCACTGACATACATGGCCCAGAATGGCCTCCCCCATAAAGTCACTATTTAGTGGTATTTTAATTTATACTTCAGTGTATTACCTAAAATACCAAATAAGAAAAATGTAAAATAGGCTAATGTGTATTTCATCTGGACATTTACTGATTCAAATAAACATATTAGGTTAGCATACGCTGGTGAGAGGCACAGGTAAAGAGAGATGTGAGCATGATAATTGGCATGTGAAGGCTCAGAGCCCCAGTAGGATGCTTCCAGGGAGGCTTTTCCTGACACCTGTCTTCTCATGTGGACATTTAGGCATCATCCTAGAATACACATTTTATTTACCACTATGTAGTATAAGGTTAGTTATCTGCATTATGAAATGCTCTCTTAGATGAGGTATTCAATAGATATTTTTAAAACATCACATATATATGTGTGCATGTGTGTATATCACATATGTGCATATGTATGTATGGGCAAGGTATTTCACTCTCTAAAAGCAAATGTAGTCTTTCTTTGTCAAATTCTTGCTGGGCACAATGGTGCATGCCTGTAATCCTGGAATTTTGGGAGGCTGAGGCTGGGGGATCCTGAGTTCAGATCCAGCCTCAGCAGATTAGCAAGACACTTAGCAACTAAGCCTCGACCCTGTCTCTAAATAAAATATAAAAAAGGGCTGGGGATGTGGCTCAGTGATTAAGCACCCCTGGGTTCAATCCCTGGTACCCACCCACAAAATCTGGAGTATCTGGCAAAGCTGTTTTTGTTTTTTTTCCCTCCCTACATTCAAGAACTAGCAATGAAACAAGATTATACTGAAATACCATTTATTTTATTCAGTAATAAAATAGGCACTGATGAGGGTCTATATTTGATGTTATTTTAAACAGAAAATTCCCCATTTCTCCTTGGCTATCACAGAGCCATTCTGTCATTAACTCCCATGGGGGCTTGATTTGGTGAGAATGGCAACAGCAGCAATACTAATACTTTGGTGACCACAGTTAATAAGAGTGGACCGTGTGCTTGAGATTCAGTATCACAGTAGATCTTGGGTATTCTCACCACAAAAATAAATCAACAAATAAATAGTACCCAACTAATTGTGATGATGGGTTAATTAGCTTGACTGTGACAACCATTTCACAGTGTGCAGTGTAAATCAAAGAGCATGTGTGCACCTTCAATATAGACCTTCATGTCAATTGTATGTCAATAAAAATAAATAAAAATGAACACTCAGGCCAGGGCCTTCTCTTGGTGTTCTAGTCCGGGACACTCTTCCCCTCTGCTCAGTGCATGTGGGACTCACTCTGGAGTTCCCTGAAGTAGGAAGTGTGGGGCATTAGAAGATGAGTTTTTAGCTTCCTCAGTCATCAGTCATGATGCTTTAGGGAGTTTAAAGAAAAGAGTTTGAGCCAGGTGTGGTGGCGCACGCCTGTAATCCCAGCACTTTGGGAAGCTGAGACAGGAGGATTGCGAGTTCAAAGCCAGAGTCAGCAATAGCGAGGCGCTAAGCAACTCAGTGAGACCCTGTCTCTACATAAAACACAAAATAGGGCTGTGGATGTGGCTCAGTGATTGAACACCCCTGAGTTCAATCCCCAGCACCAAAAATATAAAATAAAATAAAAGAGAAAAAAAGTTTGCCTGCAGAAAGGCTGGGTAGATGGAATCCATAGGTGGCTAGAGGGTTCAGGAGAGCTGAAGCATAGTCAGTCTCTCTTTACCTGATAATAATTTTCAAATCCAAATAGCTACATGTACATTGATTTTTTTTAGTATTATGAAACCAATTCATCTTATAATAAAATATAATGTAATACATAAAAGCTAAAGAAATAAAAATGAAAGAAAAAAGAAAACTAGGGAGAGGAAAAATACAAAGGTAAAAAAATATGAAAACTCAAAGAAAAAGTAAGGCAGTATAGAAAGGTGGACTGAGAATGCGTAATGAAGGCAGCTGGGTGAGGGGAGAAGGAAGGTGTGAAGGCAGGAGGAGGAAAACAGCAGGAAGCCAGGGAGATGAGCAAGGGCATCAGCAAGGTAGGGAGGAAGGAAGGGCACAGGAGCCGGCGGCGTGTTCCTGCACACAGCAGTAACTGTGCATGTTCTGAGTTCCATCCCCTCCCACCCTGACCTATGTTCCTTGCAATACTAGGCACTGACTGGACTGTTTTCACTAATCCGTCAATTCCTGAGTTTCAACCTTTCCCCAGGTGTTTTCTTTTTTTTGTTTTGAACTAGGACTTGTCTTGGGGTAGAAAGATGGAGGCTCATGGTGGTGGAGGATGTGGAAGTAGAGGCTCAAGGGGAGGTGGGCAACCATGTCACCATGGTCCCCACACAGCACTCAGAGACATAAAGGGACACAGCACCTAGTTACACGATGAGTCCATGCCCTGGGTATCTGAGCCAGAAAGACAGGAAGAAAGGACATAATCACGAGCCTGTGCTTGGTCTCTTTGCATTTTTAATTCCTTAGTTTCTTGGAGGTAAAACCAGGGTAAGCCATTCCCTGAAGACTCGCTGGGTAAATTCCGTGACAGCTGTCAGGCAGAAATGTCATTTTGACAATCTTGGAACTTCACTCATGAGTGTACTTTGTAATGATTCCAACTTGTACTCCAGGCTATAGAAATTTCAAGGTTTGAGCATAAATATCCAGCTCTCATTTCCACTTCCTTCAGCCGTCAGCTTCCACTCATCACACATCTCTAAGAGTTTAATAACTTAGATTTGTATAGTACTTAACTGATTTCAAGTCGACTTCAGAAATAAAATTTCATTTTATTCTCAAACAACCTTCAGATGTCAAAATTAATATCTCAATTTCAGAGACAAAGGAATTGAAACCCGAGGAGATTAAGTGCTTTTCCCGGAGTTACCTGGACAGCAGCAGGCAGAAATGAGGTTGCGATTCAGCTTTTCTGAGCCTCCGCTAGTGAGATGGGAGCTATTTCTATTTTGTTTTGCTTTTTACTCTGTAAGATCTGCATCCATAGGGGGCGCACGTGCTCTGCCTAGCCTCTTCTTTCCCTGACTGTGGGTGAACCGCATCTTGCTGGGTTTACTAGTCCTCTCATGGTTGTGTCTGTGTGTACTATGAGATAGAAGATGCTTTTTCTACCTTTCCATACACAAGATTCAACTTTTAATGGCAACTTAAGTTCGAAGATAACTTTGCCATGAGAGGAACCTGTAACCATTGCATGGTTCAGTGTCTTTACCTGAAATCACTTCCAAGTATCCTGGGAGATTTAGAAAGCCCAGACTCACCAGATCAACACCCATTTTATTAGGTACCCACCTTTTGATAGTTCACCCACTCATGCATTCATCTGCACATTTACTTACGCAAACAGGTTTCTTGAGCTGGCACCCCTTACTAAGTGCAAAGCCCCATTCCCAACCTAGCTAATGCATGGTGACCTGGCATCCTGGGTTTCAAGATTAACCACCAAAGGGCAAAAATTTTTTTCGGAGATAAAATTAAGACAGAAGAATAAAATATTTTAAAACTCAAAGATAAGGAAAATATTCATTTTCCTTATGTAACCCTTAACAAAGCACGGACTGTGGGAAACTCAGACTGCAAGAAATGATGGAATTCATTCCAATTTGTAAGACGTTCCTGCATCATCCCTGTGGTCAGGACTTTCAAGTGATGAATGAATCTGACTTTTATATGCCTGGATAGTTAGGCTGTTTTTGTTAAATGATTCATTAAACTCTGTAAATCCAGAAAGAGGAGCTGTTAGAGGAGGTGCAGCCTTTCACGAAGCTTGCTCGTTAGGCTCTTTCTTCACATAATGAGCAGAGTTTCAAAACTTTTGACTGCACTGCCACTAGCAATCAAATACTTTCCTGAGATAAGCATGGCACGGCTTCCTATTTCCAGCACGCATTTGCTGTGGATGGAGAAAGCTGGCAAGGACCACGTTAGCATGGGCCCCGTTGTCTCAAATGAATATGCGTTGACTATAAAACATGATTCCTCATCCTATTCTGGCAGTTTGACTGTTTTCTGAAAGTCCTATAGTTGTTTATAATCCTTTCTGAAAAGCGAGTGTCAAGCTCTTTAAAAATATGCATGTTTGCGATTATAAAACCAAACCTTAATGAAGAATGGTTTCTACTTATGGAAGGAGAAAGTGTCCACACACTGAGCACATGTGCCTGATGTGTTTCTGCTTTCCATTAATCCACATCATTGTGAAGTATAGGACCAGCTTGGTATAGAATTACATTTTGGAAATCTCATTTCTGTATCATCATTCAGCATGCATTTAGAAAATATTAAAGGCAACATGCAGCAACAAACAAATCATGCCATTACAAAAGATAATTTGGTTCCACTGGCTCTTGGTAGGTTGGAATTTCATAATGGCTCTACCACTAACTGAATCTCAAATTCCAATAATATTATGTAACCATTAGAAGTCTGAGTTTTCCTATTGACTGAACAGGCAAATTGTCCACTAACATATTCTAGGTTTATTTCCGTGGGTAATTTATTTGCTTTAATCAATGCATTATAATGTTTATGACATCTTCAGTAATATTGCTCTTTCAAATATGTTCTTCCTGTTTGTTACAATGGGCCCATACCACCCTTTAGAGATGCATGTAATCTTTTACTACAGCCTATTTAAAATGTTATAGAAAAAAGTTTTCTTGTTAGTTTCATGGTTAGAATCCCTACCTACATCCTATTGTGAGAATTTGAGCTTTGTGTATTAGCTCTTAGGTATAACCAAAATTATGTTTTCTTGTAATCATTTAATTTCTGTGTTTCACCTTCTTAATTGAGGTGTTCTGTACTGATGCAGGAACTTGCGGCTAATGATAGAAAACTTGATAATATTGCCAAATTTCTTCTCATATTTTAAATATTATCTTAACATTAATGCTCTGCCCTCTACCTTTTTGCTTCCCATTCATTCTGAAATATCTGAAGAACTAGCTGGGTACAGTGGTGCATGTCTATAATTCCAGTGGCTCGGGGGGCTGGGACAGGAGAATGGCAAGTTCAAAGCCAGCTTCAACAAAAGTGAGTCACTAAGCAACTCAGTGACACCCTGTCTCTAAATAAAATACAAAATAGGGCTGGGATGTGGCTCAGTGGTCAAGTGCCCATGAGTCCAATCCCTGGTACCAAAAATAAAGAAATATCTGAAGAAGTAAAGATGGAAATTATTGGAAATTTTCAGTATATCCTCCTATGTAAATGGCCTACTAGTATTTCTGATTTATTTTTATAAATTTGAGGGTTTCTTCATTTTCTGAGTCTTTTTCTACTGATCTCTGTCTCTATCTCCTTACCCTCCCCAATGCCAGCCTTTTCTATGGGGTTTCATGTCTTTTATTTTTTTTTTTTGTACTAGAGATTGAACTAGGGACACTAGACCACTGAGCCACATCCCCAGCCCTATTTTGTGTTTTATGGAGAGACAGGGTCTCACTGAGTTGCTTAGCACCTAGCCGTTGCTGAGGGTGGTTTTGAACTCGTGATTCTCCTGTCTCAGTCTCCCTAAGTGCTGGGATTACAGGCTTGCGCCACCGCTCCCAGCTGGGATTTCATGTCTTACCTTAAGCATTTGGGGAGAAGTTGGGGACCTTCTCCATCTTCCTTGCTAATGGTGAGGTGAAGATGTCATAATCCTTGCTTGTCACCTCAAGGCCTGTTCAATGCATGCTGACCCTATAGGACATTGTGTGACTGCTGATAGCAACTGGTCTGAAATATTAAAGCATTAATGTGTACACCTTCAACATATGACCTTCATGTCAATTATATGTTAAGAACACTTAAAGCATTAGGTCTGTACCCCTCAATCAAATTATGTGTAATTATTACAAACTGCTAATATTTGAGTTTTATATACCTTATATGTCATGGGAAAAGTTTGGAAATTATTAACATTCCTTCAACTGCAAGATTGAATAACTCTCCCCTTCAGGAACATTATTCATTTAGTGTGACTACTGCTTCCTATGTGAAGAAAAAACTGACTTGAGATGGGAAAGAACATATTACTAGCCATTTGCCCAAGGCTACTTGTATGTTGAGGTAATTCTCTTATAGTAGCAAGCTCTGGGATGGAAATACAGACAGACAACAAAATAACTTGTGGAACATTTCCACACAAAATTCAAACACTGAAGCTTTTAGCTAATAAAAAATAGGAGGTGAATATTAACAGATCTGATTTCTACCCTTGTCAGTTGCAAAATCAATTATTATGTAAAACATTGACCTTTGAATTAAGTTGACATGAAGATAAATCATATCCATCCATAAATGTTTGCAAAATAGGGACTTCTAACAACAGAAAACAGTCTGATTATTTTAACCTCACTGTAATGCTTTCCTTTATTATTTCTCTATGCTCATTTTTCTTTATGTGTAGTTTTAACACAGCAATAAAGTAAGATTCTTTAAATTTGCTCATTTAGAGAGTGAAAATCATGAGTCAAAAATAGACTTCTATTAGGAATTGGCAAGGAAAGATGTTTCCAGATTTCAAGTTTACAGATAGAAATAATATTATATTATATGATGTTTGAAAATTAGCTAATCTGTATGCTTAAAAATATTTAAACAGAATTAGCTAAACAAATTTGAAAGAATCAGATGAAAAGTGTTCTGTTTTAAAATTTGTCATCCTGTGTGAAGGACTTAAGGCATGTTAAGTACTTGGGATTGTGGGGGTGAATTGAATGAGCTATGGCAAAGAAATGATGCTTCAGCAGGTGGTGTGAGGGCAATGTAGAGGCAGACAGCAGACTTCAAGGCTGTTTTGAGGAGTAATAAAGGAAGCTGGATCTTTCTAGTCTAGTCTTTGCTTTGAACATCCTGAGTTGGTTTTGAAGTTGTATTCAGGGAGACTCTAAGAAGCTTTTTGATATATAAGGTACTTTTACTACTCTCCTGTGAAAGTTTAAGAATAAACCTTGTCAAAATTCACAAACAATTCCCTTCACTATGGTGAGTCTATTAAGTATCACATGACAAGTAACTCCCACACAAACAAAGCAATTTGGACATAGATTTTCCATTGCTTTTGGAAAATCCTAACTTTTCATGATTGGAAAAATATTCATCTCAAGCCAATTAAAATAACTTAGCAATATAAAAGACCACAAAATTAGCTACAGCCTATTAGAGAACACAATTGAAACCCACAATGAGATATCAGTACACAACTATCAGAATTCACAAAATAAAAACAGTAAGAACATGAAATGCTGGAAAGGACAGAAAGAAACTGGATCACTCCTGCATTGCTAGTGGTAATGAAAAGGGTGCCGCTACTTGGAATTATTTATCGGTTTCTTGTAAAAGTAAATGTACACTCATCATATGACCTAGCAATTACACTTGGGAAATTACCTTAAAGACATGAAAATTTATATTCACACAAAACCCTGTATACACATGTCCATGTAGCTTTATTCATAATACCTGAAAACTGCAAGTTTTGGAGGGTGACCTTGATGCCTTTCCATAGACAAGCATTTTCACATACTAGTACATTTAGACTGTTCATTGCTGTTCAGCAACACAAAGAAATGAACTACAGATAATGCAACCACGTGGATGAATCTCAAAGGAATTATTCTGAATAAAAAAGTCTCAAAGTTGGGTGCAGTGGCACATGCCTGTAATCCCAGCCTCTCAGGTAGCTGAAGCTGGAGGATCGTGAGTTCAAATCTAGCCTCAGCAAAAGCAAGACACTAAGCAACTCAGTGAGACCATCTCTAAATAAAATAAAAAATAGAGCTGGGATATGTCTCAGTGATAGAGTGCCCCTGGGTACAATCCCTGGTACCAAAAAGAAAAAAAAATCTCAAAAGTTAAAACTCCATTTATGCAATGCAACACTTAAAAAATTACATTAGAGAACGGAAACCTATTGGTATTGCTAGACATGAGGGGCAAGGCCAGTGCATGGGAGGTGGTATGTGCCTGGAAAAGGAAAAGGCCAGAGCTTTTCCTGATGATGGAAACATGATGGCTGCACCAATTGGCCATGTCCTGTCCCTGAGCCTGCATGTCATTTTATGAGGTACTGCCATCAGGGGAACCTTGGGAAGGTATATGTAGGATCACTTGGTATTAGTTCTTACAAGTGCAGGTGAATCTACAATTAACTCAAATTATTTTTATAAATCAACTTCAAAATATAGAATAAGTAGAACAAGAGAAGCCATTGAAAGAAAACTGGCTCAGGGAAGATCACCCAGGCACACCGAGGACACAGGCAAGGAAATTCATTGTCAGGCATCTGATAGGCTGCTCCATGCCAAGAGAGAGCAGCAGCAACTCCCCCTTGAGAATCATGGCCAAGCTAGGGAGGGTTTAGCCCTTGACTGACATAGCAAGCATCACTTGATTTTGCAGAAGGCAAGTTTCTGTTTCTTGGGAACAGAGACAAGCAAGTCCTTATCTCTCAAGGACCAGCATGTCCCTATCTTTTAAGGAGAGAACAGAGACTGACAAGCTTCTCTCTCTTAAGGATGGGCAAGTTTCTATTTCTTGAGAAGAAGAACAATATTCATAAAGTAGGGGTGGAGAAAGGAAGATGACTGTAGTTGTGCCAACAGCCATGTATGTATTTCTGTGCAAAACACCCTGGTTTTAAAAATATTGTTGACAGATTTAACTTTTCATAAACACTGTGGGTCAAACCTATATAAGTCCCACCAAACATAGAAAGACTGATTCTGTTCTATTAATTCTCCTCCTTCCAACCACCCACCCTCCAAAACTGATAGCAGTAATCTAATTTTTAACTATTTTCTTTGTGTAGTTGTATATGTACATCAGAAACATTAGAAGGCTGAGTCTCTTCAACACTGGGGGACTGTTCCAGTGGATGCACAGGTCTTCTGAATCCTATCACACAGCTGTTAATAACTACAAGACAGAGGGAATTCTTATGGTTCTCCAATGGACACTGGGTGTATTCTATTTTTCTCCTCAGTCCTAATGGTTTTGGTTTCCTAATTTTTGTACCTTCTTTGTGGTTATTTGTTCTTACTGGTCTCCAAAGGCTATTTTCCTCAATCTTTATTTCTCAAGGGATAGTCAACTGGGGCAGCTTGGTCCTCATGGTTAGCAATGGATAATTCTTGCAGTAGGCTGAGCTCAGAGGATTACTGCCACAGATGTTTTAATTCTCCCCTCCTGTTTAATAAACTCATAATGCCCTTTAGAATGAGCAGAGTGAGGAGCTGTGTTAGGTAGAAATGATCCAAGTACAGCTAGCTTTCATTGTCCTGTTATTCTACTCCAAGTATATTCTTTTAAATCTCATTTGTTTCTTGTAGTTGAGGAGATTCAGACATTGGTGAATCTAATGATGAGTGGTGAGCTCAGCTCAAACCCAGGCAGACTTACTCTACACCTGGACTGAGATGATAGCATTCTGACGGGTGATTGCATTGTAGACATGATGCTTTTGGCAGGAGTAGGGAGCATATTTTCAGTACCTTAGCCATCCATGTAACTGTGAGCGATGTTGGCATTGAGTACAACGGGCATTTGCTGAGGCTGCAGACTCATGGGACCGTACGCATCTTTCCCACAAAATCAGGATCTGAAAGTGGTTTTGGGGTCTGGTACACTTGTTCTGGTAGGAAACTGAACTCATTTAAATTGTAAGTTTTGGTGAGCTAGTGATATTTATACTTATGTGAACTCCAGAGGGTTTTGGTAGAAAAATCCAAAGTTAAAATGCAAAATTCATATTAGTTTTCTTCAGGGACAGTAGAGCATGAATATTCAAGCATTACTGGTTTAGACCCCAGGAGAACAATCTAACAATATTACTGATTTATTTGAGTTGCTAGATTCTTGGGAACCAGAGGAAATGTGGTCAACTTTGAGCACTTGCGTGGGGCCGTGGCTGAGTCCAGTAGTCCACTGGATATTGCATCTGAACCAGGCTTATGGAATTGTTCCCTATCTCTAACTAATAACATGACATTAGAGGAACATGCCTGCTATTTTGAAACTGATGAGTGAAATTTGTGTGAAAAAGCAGCACATCTTGTCTAGATGGCCATTAATGATATCATTGATTAAAGGAGAAGACAAGCCTACTCCACCCTTATTTACAATTGACTGAGGCTGATACTGAGTAAGGAAGAGGCTTGAAAAGATCTTTAAGAATATCACATTTATATTTCTGAAATAATAAATACTATTAGGATAAAATGATTAATTCTAAAGCTGATTTTTCTGAAATAGAAAAATCATTTCTCATTTCTTTAAAGAAAAAAGAACTAATTTTGATGAAAGGATTATCTAAAGTATCATATCTGAAGATATTGTTCAACCTTTGGGAATAGTTAACATCTTACAAACTTGAGTGGCATGGCCCCTTGCACTGTTCATATCGCAGCATCTCCAGTTAGATTTTTGGAAATCATAGCTACATTTGACTTGATGTGTATCACACTCAACCTGGAATGATCCTTGCAGTGTAGTTGACATTGTGCACCTTTCTTTTGAACATATACGTACTTCATTAACTCCTGGAAGCCTGTTTTGCTTGCCAATTACATAACAGAGCATTTCACCTGTGACCTCTCATCTCTCCTCAATATCACTGGGGACTAAATTAATTATATTCTTAGTAAAAATTTGATATGTAATTTTTATAAGCAAAAATCATTGCCTGTCATTGGTGTCGTGATGTACTCATGAATACCTCATTGTCTCAGTCACTTAGAGGAGTAGAAGGCATCAGAAGCAAAAGATCACCAGTCTGTGTGAGGTGGACAGTGGGGCCAGTCACCCATGTCACAGTGAAAATAAGAATATTTTGCATCTTAAATGTTCTCTATGAAAGATAAACATTTCTGAAATTCTATTTTCGCTGTGTTGAATCTTATGTTCAATGAGTTCTGAAATAATAGATGTATCTATTAATTAGAAAATCTATTTCTCAAACATCAATATTTATCTGAAAAGTAGTTTTATGTCTGAAAGGAAAAAAAATAGTAGTTTTAGTTGATAACTTGCAACAATAATTTTGATAGTTGAGGAAATGTAGAAGGGAAACTCCTTTTAACTCTGGGTTAACAAGGAAGACTTGGTTGTCTGATCAGGCTGGCGGGAATTAGAAATTTTACCGGGTGGTGGTGAGCTGTGTTGCTGACTGCAAGTGTGCGAGAAGTCCCAGCTGGGAGCTGGAAGAGGTCCAGACCCACCAACAGGTCTCCCCAGCGCCTGCCCAGGCCTCCCCAGCTTGGAACTCTGGCCTACATTTAACATATACAGGTCCCCATGTCGGAAGTTACTCTACTCACCACCAATCACACCGTCTAGAGTTACATTGCTGGCTTGATATTTTTCAGGGAGCTAACCCTATCAACCCACAATTTCCAGGGTTTAAGCAGCATAGATGGGGAGTATGCTACAGAAGCTTCTGTGGACAAGGACTCTGCCACACGTGCCTCTGAGGCATTGCCAGGCCCCTCTGTCTGGTGGGGGTACGAGAGTCACCGTGTGAGTCACTCCTTTCAGGGTTGTTCCCTTGGTGAACTGAGAGTATGCATTTTGAATGGCTGTTATTCATGACTTTCCTAATTCTAACGTTGCTTAGATTTTGGTCAACGAATATTTAGTGATAACAGTGTTACTGTGACTGCCAGAAAATCTTATTCTAAACGTTTCCAAGTTTCTCACATGCGGTTCAGATTGATCTGAGTGATAAATATTTGACTTAAGTAACTCTTTTATTTATACGATTGTGACCTGATTTGGGAATTTTAGAATTATTAGGTAAGAAACTTCAAACATTGGGACCTTAAGCGATTTCACAAGGCCTCCATAGAAATGTTTCTTTCACACAGAATTATAGTCATGGTTTTGCCCATCCTAAATCTTCCCTTAAATTTGCTACTCTCTCAAATATTCAATTTGGTAAATATTATTTGCAATGTTATTTTGACCTCAATTTCAATTGTTTGTTTCCTTCTATTGAGTCTTCATATTTCTAGATATTTTATATTTTTGCAGATGTTTTTGCTTTATTTGATAAGAAAAGTACAATTAAATGGACAATTAAAGAGAAAAGGCAAGTTATAACAAAATAGCACCTAGGATTGTATAGAACAAGTAGTGCTCTGAAACAACTTTTTCATAATCATTTTGGTTTAAGATTTAGCTTCAGAGGGCCTTAAAATTTAATTGGAAATATTTCTGATATCTTTAATATGATTTCTCATAAAGTACTGTTATTTTATGAAGAATATTATCACACTTTATAAATAAATAAAACTGGCATGGAAATATGTAAATATAGAATTACCTTTACTGACATCACTGATGGCAAAATTCATCAATTTATCAGGAATGTTCATTATTTCCATTTCTTTCCTAGGTTCTATTACAAAGAGTTTCATATGGTAGCCACTTTTCAATGCATAGTTTGGGGGAATATTTACAAATTGATTATTGGCAAAATTGTATAAACATCATTATAAGGATGGACAAATATACGATAAAAGACAAGATATAACATTGTATTTATAATTAGATTTTTATCTTGAGTTCTGGCATGCCATTCCAAACAAAATGGTATGCCATTAGTTATACCAGTGAGAGAAGATAAATTTTATGCCTCAGAGACTGCTTGTAAGAGTTTGAGCATAGCGTTTTGTGAAGACCAAGGAGTAACTGCTAAGATAGATGCACAAAGTTAGCATGACTACAGTTTGCCACTCACAGCTGGGATCTCTGATTCCTGTTTATGGAGGAATGCAGTTTTGTAGTGAGAACAGAGATGGGACATTCTATCGATTCAACATAAAGCATTTTGTTATTAACATCATAGTATGTGTTGCTTGTTATTTAATTAGATCAGATTAAATCACATTTAAACATTTTCCCATTCTCAAAAGCACCCTCTTACTTACAATATCTTAAACATACAAAGAGATTGGATACAGGAAGATAAGACAGTAGCTCACTGAGAAAGGACTTTATTGGCATTCTATCTTTACTCTTTATAGGGTATGGTGAAAGTGTTTCAAAGAAAATTTCTCAGAAAGTGATCTCTCTGCCTGGGTTTCTATTTTTCATCTCTGAAATAGAAGGAAAACAGGTATGGAGGTAGGGACGTCGAGCAGAAGCTTACATCCTTAGGGTTTGCCAGTTGCAATAGCATTGCTGCATGCTTCCATGAAAACCACACGATGTGTATCCATAAATACACACGCAGATGTCACAGGACTTTGCATTGAAGAGGGAGACCTCAGGTTGCTGTTATTCTGTTCTTCATGTCCTTAAATAACACATGCTAAGCAGTGGTTTGTCTGGCTGGATGTGCTGGTGCTCTTGGGATCACTGTAGGTGTCTGCATCACCTTGCACCCCTGTGAGGCCCTCACCATGTCATCCTGGCTGTTCTTCCAAATGTGCCAATCATATGTAACTATACCCGCTCTTGTCATTTGACTTTGCTTTCCTGAGAATTATTACTTCCATTGGTGATGCAGAAACTGTTGTTGTAATATGATATTTATCATCAACTCCAGCCTTTAGAAAATGATGATCAGTGGACCACCAACAATGCCAAATCCCTCTCACAAGCATATTTCTATTTTTATAAGAGTAGCAGAGTGGGGCTGGGGTTATGGCGCAGTGGCAGCGTGCTAGCCTAGCACGTGGGAGGCACTGGGTTCGATCCTCAGCACCACATAAAAATAAAATAAAGCTATTGTGTCCACCTACAACTAAAAAATAAATATTTTTTTTTAAAAAAGAGTAGCAGAGCAAGAGTTTATTTAGAAAGAGAGTGCAAAAGTGGGAGCATGGTAATCTCAGAGAGAGTCAATCCTCAGTCTGGGTCCTAACATCTGCAGAGCAGCTGGGGTCCAGGCCTGGAGGTGGAGTCAGGGTGGGTGGTGCAATTTCACACCACTCCTTGTGCTTGAGGCTCATCCTGGTATGTGCTGATCATCCTCCTTCCTCATTAGATGGTAAATCCACCCGTGTGCCACACAAGGCTGTTTGTTCTTAGACAAACTTGGAAGGTCCAAAGAAGAGGATGTTTAGGAATCCATCCAGATGTCTCCATTTCAGGTGTCCCTATCAACCCTTCTCTATAAGACCCTGACTTTGGCATGGGAGGTTTTCCATGCGTGAAAATGTTTCCTTTTCTGAAACTTGAATATTTGTGTCACTGAGGCCTGTGTCCATTTTGTTTCCTTTCTTCCTTTTTTTTTCATTTGTTTGTTTTTTGAGTGGCTTTCTGAATGCATCCATGGAGCCTCTAGGTTTGTTCAAGCTGATAGTAAACTGGCCTGGGACTTCATCTACTATTTCTAGGGCTTCAGTGGCTGTCAGCAACAGCCATCATTTTCAGAATCCTTATAATTATTAAGTTACCTGTATCTCTCAAACACAAAGATACTGCACAAGTAATTGTTTTGTGCCTCCGTTCACCACAGTGCAGATCTGCAGTGTGGGGTCAGGTGGGCTGCCCATCCATGTGGATTAGGTTAACTCCACCCAAAGCTGCTTCTCCTTGGCCACTGAGAAGATGCACTTCAGCCATAGGTTAATATCATGAACCTCCTCTAGACTGAGGTCATTCTTCCTGAACTGGGACAGGGGCAGCATCTAGTTCAAATGTGATGGTCCTCCCACTGATCTCATTGAGCTCTACAAGATACTGTTGAGTAAATGTCTCTCTTTGTTTTCAGCCATGTGGTCATCTGCAGAGACTTGAAGGATTCTCTTTACTAAGTTCCACCAGCTCAGTGTACTCTTTCTGGGAAAAGGCTTCCTCAGGCTCCTCAAGTCACCATCCTGCTAGCCCTGCTTCCCTGGACCAGCCTTGATGCCTTTCACCAGCTCCCTGTGTCCGCCACCCTCAGCCAGGTCCCCACGTGTCTTACTGCTACTTGCACCTCCACCTTGTTCAGAAGACAAAATTTGGGCCACTAGGATCCTCCTTACTCATGAGGAGACTCACCATCCTAGGACTTCCTGTCATCTCCCTGCCCCAGAGGAGCTCTATAGCAAATGATTACTTGATTTGGAGTTCAAACTCCTGCTCATTGGTCTCAAAACAGAGCAAACTACAAGGCACAATTCTTAGTACAGAGCTCTTCATGGCAAGTGGCATATTTGGCTTCTGCTGCTTTTCTGTCTTCTCTCCTGGTCCTGTTACATCCCCAAGGAGAGCTTCCTTAATGTATCAGTGCACTAAAGTATCTGGCTTAAAATCTGCACAAGACCGATCGAGACAAATCTTTCCATAACAGACCTATGACTTTGCAAGAGCTGTACCCCACCTCACAAAACGAGGGGCATTGGTTAAAATGGACTATGAAAAATTAAAAAAAAAATAGAAAGAAACAGTGTCTAGTGCTTGTTGGAGTCTTAGTAAGGAATTTTAAGAGGTAATAAAGAGAAATTCATTAATACAACTATGAGGCAAACTTTTGACTACAGACGTTTCCTTAGTTGTAGAGCGATGCAGTGACAACTCACACTGCGCAAGCTTTGGGAGGGTGGTGACGGGGGTGCACACACCATCCTCAGGTTGCCTAGTGCACCTGTTCTTAGCCAGCTTGTGACCAGCTGTGACCAGTGGAGTTCCGGCAACGTGTCTATCTCTTCATTATGGTTTAGATCAGGAATGCCTGGTGCATCAAGGTTCAGAGGTGGGGCCTTAGCCATGATTGGAACAAGAGGACTCTGACCTCTCAGTGGATCAATTCACTTGATGGATTACATTATTGGTAGCAGAATGGACTTTGGGGAGGTGGGACCTAGATTAGAGGAAGTAGGTCACTGGGGGCATACTCTGGAAAGGTTTGTCTTTTTCTGGTTCATTCTTTCTCTCTCTCCTTCTTTCCTTCCTGGCAGCCATAAGCTGAGCAGCTTTCCTCTACCATCTTTCAGCCACAGTGTTTCTGCCTTGGAATTAGTCGATTATGGACTGAACCCTGACACCATGAGCCAAAATAAATCCTTCTTCCTCTAAATTGTTTTTGTCAGGTATTTTGGTCACAGTGATGAAAAGCAGACTAACATTTTGGCAAACTTTCCCGAAAAGTTTAGGAGTTATCTCTTAATTATAAATGTATGTCAATTGCAGTAACACAGTGAGTCTTTGGAGATTTAACTAGTAATCAAAATGGAAGAAAAATTGCCTAGAACTTCCATAAATTTTTATTTATTTTCATGGTTAATGTAGCAAGTTAAGACTTTGATCAATTGAAATGTGATTTCCATGTGTATATGTGTGCATCTTTTGAATGGAAGGTTCTGCAAATATCTGTACCATTGATTCTGTAACACAACAGCAACAATAACAACAATGATAAAAAACTGCCATAGGGCTTGAGAGGAACACTGACATCTTTTCAGGTTGTGACTGGCCAAGGGAGTTGGACAAGACAATATCCTGTGGACCTGACACAAGTGAATTACATAATGGAGTACCTGTTACATAACTGGGGGAGAACAGAGAAAATAAGCAACATAAGAAGTAATTTAAAATTGCAGAGAGATTGTTTATTTGATTTTTTAAAGTAATAAACTTACCAAAAGTTATGTTTTTCATCAGAAAAATCCTGGGAGTTTATATAACACCATCCTCCATAACACAGAGTAGAAATAATAAGCCAGTCCAGGATATTCAAGGCCAGTGGTAACAAGAATACTTTTTCAGATTGGATAATAGAGAAGAAAGGTAGCATTGTGTTATGCTACCTTTAACATGCTAAATTAACAGTGTTCATAAGTTAGTGTTGACTCTAAGGTATGGTTGATGGAGAACTAATATAAGGGCCTTAGTTTTTTGAGTAAATTAAATATGAAGCAATTCACAAGTCTCTACTGTAAAAATAACATCTCTGTTTCACATAATGATGGTACATTCCTGCTTGACTTTTCCCAGGAATTGAGCTCCCAAGAAAATAATTTCTAAGACACCCCAGGATTATATTAATACATGTAATTAACAAAATTAATCACGAGCTCCCTAGTTAGTAGGAGAATGCAGCAATCTTCTCTCCTGTTACCACGTTTCTGATTTCGTATGGGTTTGACCCAGTTTACAACTGCTTAGACCACAGATTCATGCCACTTTTGCTCTCCCTTTTCCCTTCTACCTTTCATGATACTCGTGCTAAAATCTGGGGACTTCTCACTCACCCCCAGACCATCATAGGAGGCATTGGCTGTCTCTGCAATCAGTTGTCCTGCCTTGCTTGCTCAGAAACCTACGGTGCTGCCACTAATCAATCAGTAGGAGAGAACACATTTTGTATCAGTTGACTCCATTTCCTTTTCCATCCTGTTTTCCTGAAGTTCTTTCTTTTTGTCCACTGAGGTCTCATCCTGATTCCTTCCAAGTGGAGCATTCTTCTAGCATTCTGTGGGGACATTTTCTCTTCATCCTGTCTCTAGGATGCATCTTCTGGACTCTTAGATCTTCCTTCTCTACTCTAAGGTGATAGAGGAAAGTGGCAACTCGGCATGAATCAGCATGCTCCATGTCTAGCGAGAGCATCACTCGAGGAGACTGAGGTTGACAATGGCAAAGAGAAGGCTCTTTGCAACCTAGATGAAAGTTCACCCACGAGGACTCCGACTTAGAGTTCATTCACCTCACTAAACACAGCTTGCCATTAGCCTACCACATCACTATCACTGTGAACCATGGTTATGATAGTAGTTTATGTTTAGCGCATAGGTGTTCCTATGTGTATATGGGTTAATTCAAGTAACCATTTTTGCCAACTGTATCAGAAATATATCATTAGTAATTCTCCATCCTTTTTATATCTTTGCAATGTACTGTGTAAGCAACCTTGTCACGTCTTGATAAAAGTAACCCTATAACCGGATGGGCCCCAAAAGCAATTGCAGTAAAGTAGCCATCTGGCTTCTGCACCTGAAATTAAGTTGGCAGACTTTGGCACTGGTTTCTCTATTGCCACATAAAACTTTTTCATCAGGTCTTATTATCCTGTAGGAGATGACACCATTGACCTTTATTTTTAAAAAGTCTCTATAAAAAATGTGGATTTTGTGAAATCACTGATTCTTCTATGTCACTGCCCATTCCTAGTTCTTTCTCCCTCTATTTCCTATTATTCTGATTCTACTTTAATTTTTTTGTGTGTTCTACAGCCTTCTCTATTCCTGTATCTTTTTTAGATAGTTATGTTTTCAGCTGAAAATGCCTTTTCAGGTAGCCTATGTGTCAGTACAGAATTTATTGCCACAGTATAGAGTAGCGTAGGGGTGGCTGGACTTCACTGTGGTATTGAAATATGTCAGCAAGATCCAGTCTTGCCCTCTCCTGGACTGATCCTATTCACCCCCGTGTAAGCTTCCTTTTTATAGAAAGTGCTAGCAAGAAGCAGGGGCAGAGCAAACCTATGAGTTTCCAAATGCAAAACCAATTGAAAATTCACTCCTCTCTGAAGCCCTAGAGCTGCAGCTTCAGCAACATTTGCCTATGATGGTTCAAACTCTTATCCAGATCAGCTGAACAAGGAGGAATCTGTCGACTAGTGTAGATCAGTGCTGGGTAATGAGCATTTGGGGTAGGATAATTCTTCATGGAGAAATTTTGGGCATTAGATGGAGTTCAGTATCCTTTAATATAGAGAAGCAAACACTCTCAGGATGTAGAACTACTAGTTGAGACTCACAAGGGCCCATATCTGAAGAGATGGACTCCATGACTTATGTCAGGAGATATCAGGCTCAGAGTGCAGGGAGGTTTCTCATAGGGAATCGATGTTTACTTTTTAATGTGAAAATATGTACAATGATTGTGCTGAATGGATGTGCTTTAGGCTTTTTCTGTTTTACGTACTCTCTTCTTAGGGATTGTCTTCTTTAAGATTGTAACTCTCCGTGGCAGGCTGGCAGCAGGGCTTGTCTGCTGACATAGCAGCCAAGGTGTAGAACATACCTCATCTGGTACCCCAGGCCCTGTGGGAGCTAGCCTATCGCTTACCATTTTTTCTTCCTCCTCACAAATTTGTTCTTCCATTTTATCTTAATTTCCCTTGGCTTTTCCACAGCTAGAGCATACTGCATACTCTGTGCATCAATTAAACACCAGCTCATGTTGCTTGTGTCTCCTGAATATTGTTATAACCAGGCTTTTTTGCTGACTTATCTATTATTATAGTTCCTTGAGTTATGAAAAGAATAGAAATGTATTATTTTTTAAAAAGATTTGACTGAACTCTACTGGCATCTCCCTACTCTCCAGGATATAACTGCCAAAATATTCTTTTGAGAATCAAATATAATTATTTCAACGGTTTGATTAGTTCTAGTCAATGAAGGGTTGACAAACTATGGTCTGCAGATTAAATCTATCTCACTGTTTTTGTGAGTAAAGTTTTGTTTGAACACAGATGCCCATGTTCATTTACACATTATGACTTCTTTCTTGGGTCCAGAGAAGAGTTGAATATGTATTTGCCTTTTATAGGAAAAGCGTTTTGACGCTTGCCTTGTAGAATAAAATCCCAGTTCATCAGCCTGCATATGACAGACATCCTGTAGCATATTGCTTATTTCGCTGTCCTCAGCCATACCTACATTGAAAGCAGCCTTCTCCTGCTTCTCAATACCAGATGCTGTGGGTTTGCCACATACAGCATGCTGTTCACAGGCTCTTTATGTAGCCTATGCTGTCTCCTCCATTTGATCTGAAGCACATTTCCAATCAGTCCCAACCGTAATTGCATTTTATTCCTAAAAGTTCATTTCAGACAGAGCTTCTTTGAGGAGGTTTTCTGTGATCCCAGGTAGATAAAAGTATTTCATTCCTGCTTCACTTCTGTACACTAAACTTTATTCTATTCTAAAAATTATAATTTATTAATCCATTTTTGCAAGACTCTAAAACTTTTAGAACAGGATTATGCATTATTAATGTCATTATTCCAATCTGCCAAAACATTCTCATTCACATTGTAGGGTCCCCATAAATATTTGGTGACTAAGTGACTACACCATTTGCCCAAACACCATCGTACTCAGTGGTGCTTTAACATAGCCTAATTTTGTTTGCATATAACTCATCATACACAGAATGTTCCCTGTGGAACTTCATATGGCACATGATATTAATAAAAATAAATGCAGTTCTACTATTGGTAATGTTAACTTGCATTTACTATGAAGAAGTTGGTTCTGTGGGAGGTGGGTAAGGTGTCATGACTAATGCCAAGGAGTTGCTCTCCCTCATCAATACCCGTTCTCCTGGGAAGCTGATGCTATTCCAGATATGTTCAGTTTAAATGCAATTAGAATTCTGCAGAAGTTGTCTCAGGAACACGAATTCCATGCATTACATTTTATTAAAATAAGAGATAATTCTCATGGTTTGTGGATGTAATGGTGGTGTTAACACTTGCAAGCATAGTAAAATATGTTGAAGTACTATAATTTCTATGATTACTTAATTATGAAATGGCAATTCTACAGTCACTGAGTGACTTTCCTGTGACTCCCAGGCTTCTTACTACTCCCTCTAGGGAACAGTAAGTGCCATTTGCTGCTCTGAGCCTTTTTTGACAAACTCAAGAACAGCTGTACAACTTCACCCCCATCACCTCAGTTACATTACAATCAGCCTCATCACCCACACAATTGGAACTCTGTGTGTGTGGATGGCATATTTGTGGAGATCAGACATCAGCGGCCCTGGTGCTTCAGCTGCCCATAGCTCAGCGCCGCTCTTCCTCTGCTGCTGCATTGACCCAATCTGTACAAATGGCCTTCTGACTACTCTGTGTTCACTGTTTTCTCAGGTAGCTTGGTTTGAGGACAAGAAGCTCACCCTGATTCCCAGCTTGTTTAAAGGGGCCCTGTTTAATTTTCCATGATCATTTGGGCAGGGGCATTCCTACTTCCAGTCTTTGGAGTACTGTCGTCTATGTGCAGACACCTTTAGAACATGCCCTATAGCTTTGGAACTTCAACATTGAAATTCCTTAGCACTATGCCCTTCCTGCCTTTGGTCTTCCATTTTTAAAGTATTGTTTAAATCATTATTGAGCTTCCTAGGCCAGTTGACATAACGTCATGCACAACTACGTAGCTTCCCCCTCTAATTGCACTTGTATAGACTAATGCATTGTGCAAACTGAGTTGAAAATCTCTCAGGCTAGATCACAGTATCCTCTGATTCACAACAAACTCTTTTGGAGTATCTCCTAATACCTTCACATGTATGCTTGATATTTGTCAAATATATATGAAGACACTGAAAGGAAATGGAAGAAATTAAAAAGATGGGTAACATCCAGTTTTTGCTCAGAAAGTATTTTCATCTTAGTAGAAAGATAGTTAAGAAAATTTTTACACATATTATAAAGTGTAATTGGGTGCTAAATAGAACTGCATGTGGAATACATGAGTTTATACAATAATTATTTCATGTCTTACTAACTGGATTTGTAGAATATTTACCATTGACACATCTTGTAATTTATATATATATGTACATATACATATATATGCATATACATATAATATTACATGTTGAGTATTAATAGAACATCGTGTTCTAAATATGTATCTTACAAGTAGTATAAAAATATAATCATGGTATTAAAAAGTTGTGTTATCAGGACATATGTATGATGAAGATGGACTAATTTAGTGTGTATTAAATGTGAAAAATGAGTAGAGATAAATAGATTCATGCTGGGACCATATATGATAATAAATGCTTTAGGTGGAAGGAGGATTTTTTTATCTACAGTAAATTTTTGTTCCACAGCAGCAAAGTAGGTCAGAAACTCCTTTAACTTTTCTGGTTTGTGAATTTAGCACGGAGTTCAGGTGGTTGTATTATGAACATACATCTTTGGTCCTTGAAAAAGTTCGTACTGAGAAAGTTCTGAGAAGAAACATAAAGTAAGGAAATGACCAAACAAAAATTATTATCTCTCTTTTAATTTAAGGAACAATATGTATTTGTGCATGTTTTAATTTAAAATGTGTGTGTGTGTTTTAAAAATAGGCTTAACATTCTGCAGGACACTGAAACTGGGTCTCTTCTCTAACCAAGTATGGAAAATGTTCCTGCTTGATGCTTTCCAGGTTTCCCTAAGTGACACAAAATGAACTGTCAGTCCTTCCAGGAACAGGACTGTGGCTGCTCTGAGGGGACCTTGGGAGAGTGACAAATCTGCATGCAAGTGTATTTGCAGGGGAATGTCAAGCATGTCTCTCTGCAGCTGCTGATTCCCATCTCTGCTATTTCTTCAGTTCCACAGACAGCAACAAAAAGAAGAGAGGATCTCTGGGAGGTGCATTCTGAGGTGGTGGAAGGAGGCAGAGGGGTGTCAAGTGTGTTTCCTTTTCTGCAGTGGGGACTCTATGCTCTACCACAACCACCTCTGTCAGGCTTGGCTCTTGGGGACTTTGTTTCTTCTAAGTGCCACTCTGAAATCTGAGCACAGCGTTCTACCTGAGGAGCCAGTTCTGTTCTTACCCTACCTCTGCATTTACACTTTACTCTCCAAGTAAAGCAACATTGCCTTCAGTTTAATGCATACAGCTACTCATTTTGAATCATATTAATACACAAAAACCAGTTGATCAAATCCTCTGAATAAGCAGACTTCCATTTTCTCTAAGCATTTTTTTTTTTTTTTTTAGGAAGCAAGTATTAACACTTTAGAATTGTACATATTTATGAGGTGCCACCTAGTGTCTCCCTGTGTCCACTGTGTAATGTTTAAATCAGGGTAAGCATATCTTTCTGTCAAACGTTTGCCATTACTGTGTGGTGAGAACATTCAAAATCCTTTCTGCTAGCTTTTTTGAAATACAGAGTAAATGATCTCTAACTACTTATATTCTAGAAAATACATTCATACTACATAGGTAGTCACCATTCCTGTAGTCATCTTAGATTTTAAATATATCTTTATAATCTTGATGGATTTGTATGGGGTGGAAGACATCATGACTTCTTCCTCCTAAGAAGCCAGCAAAAGTGATCAACATTTTCATGGGTGGGCATTGCTCACGTAGATACTGATGGAATAGTGCCTACTGAGCAGAACTTTTGTCTCAATTCTTGGAGTGTGGTTTTTTTGTTTTGTTTTGTTTTGTTTTTTTGGTACTGAAAATTGAACTCAGGGGCAATTGACCACTGAGCCACATCCCCAGCCCTATTTTTTTTTTATGTTTTATGTAGAGACAGGATCTCACTGAGTTGCTTAGCGCCTTGCCATTGCTGAGGCTGGCTTTGAACTCGCAATTCTCCTGTCTCAGCCTCCCAAAGTGCTGGGATTATAGGCGTGAGCCACCGCGCCTGGCTAATTCTTAGAGTGTTTTTAAGAATTCCCTTCTGACAGTCTTTCACTCACAGTCTGTAAAAACCTGGAAAGATTTACAATATTGATGTACAGTCTAAGAATGTGGCTACATCAAAGTGAGTTTGAAACCAAATCTTTTAAGGATGGAGTTAAAATTACCCTCTCTTCCAACATTTCTACCACTAATGGCTGAGGGTCATTTTTCTTTTGACATTGCATTTTCTTTTTTTGGTACTAAGGATTGAACTCAGGGGTACTCAACCACTGAGCCACATCCCCAGGCCTATTTTGTGTTTTATGCAGAGACAGGGTCTCACTGAGTTGCTTAGTGCCCACCATTGCTGAGGCTGGCTTTGAACTTGTGATTCTCCTATCTCAGCCTCCCAAAGTGCTGGGATTACAGGCTTGCGCCACTGCACTGCACCCAGCTAGGGTCATCTTTCATTTTCAGTCATTCAGTAAATTTATTAAGGATCCACTATACATTAGGCACTGTTGTGGACTCTAAATTAACAGTGAAAACATGCAAACATTCCTTGTCCCAGGCAGAATGTGGAACTCAAACATTGAGAATCTATCTGCCAGGAGATCTGGGGGCAAGCATAGTTTTTCCTTATACTCATCACTCACAATATTCTAAACATTTGACTTGCAGTGTCAAAATATAATAGTTGTTTCTGACTAGGAAAAGAGCTGGCGTTATTAAAACAGAGACATGGAGGAACCTAGCCACAATGCGGAAACACATTATTACTTAGTGACAGTGGAAATTAGCAATGTCAAATTGAATAAACTGATTTCATGAAAACGCATCTTCAAAACTAAAAGCACAGTTTGGAAAATGGCCTCAGTTATAAACATGTTTTAGAAGTGTTCAACTATAAACTAGCAATTTGTTTTTAAAGACTGTTTCACTCAACCTAAATAGGGACACATGATACGAATAACCAAGCAAATTCAAATGAGCATTATTGAAATCCAAAAAATCTCTTTAATATAGTGAACAAAATTAAGGGGCACATGTAAATAGTTGATGCCATTTGAAAAGGAACTGAGGATAAAAGTTCTCCTTCCATTTAGGTAATAATATGGATGCTAGGTAGGCAGTTTATAATTCACAGAATGACTAGTAAGCATATTGCTTTACAAATAGTTATTTGCATATTTCTTGAAGCTGAAGGAAGTAGCACTGTGAATATGGGTCCCTATTGGAATAAGCAGTTTCTATTCTGGCTCTTTTATGAAATGGCTAACTTCTGGAAAAATAAGATTTGTGGGAATGATTTATCATGTAAGATACTCTACATAGGGTATTAAAGTTGGAAAGAAAAACAGGGCAGCTTATTTAGTTCTAATTTTTGCTTTACTTTTGCACATGTTGCTAAGTAAATCACTTAATCTCTTTGGATCCCAGAAGGTTAGAAGGTTGAACAAAAGAACAGGATAAGAGGGTTTCAGGGGTGGTTTGAGGCACAGTGTGTTTGTGTGTGTTCGTGTGTGTGTGGGTGTGTGTGTATCCAGCCAACTCAATAAGATGCCAGGAGTGGAGCCAGGCATGGTGACAATGTGCCTGTAATTCCAGTGACTTGGGAGGTTGAAACAGAAGGATCTCAATTTCAAAGCCAGCCTTAACAACTTAATAAGGTCCTGTCTCAAAATAAAAATTAAAAAGGGCTGGGATGTGGCTCAGTGGTTAAGTGCCCTTAGGTTCAAAAATAATGCCTGATGCAAAAACAAATTAATAAATAAAAAGAGTCTCTGAAGCCAGGAGGGGAGGAGCAAAGAACTGATGGAGGGGGCAGGTCAGCAGTATTTTAACAGAACTGAAGCAGATGTATCGGATCCGGCCAGAATTCAGACAAGGTAGATGAGGATATGGGAAGGAAACAGATGAGAAATTGGAGCCAGGGGTAGAAATTACTTGGAAGATATGGAGGAAACTCTATGAACCGAAGACTGTGCCTATGATGACCACACCTGGCATTATGATCCAAAAAATGTCCATCATAATCTTCTATCAAAATAAATGTGTACCTAAATATCATGAAACTAGAAACTTCACCATTTAACGTTTTTGTTTGGTTTCTGAAAGGTTTGTCCTTCTAATGTCCCTTAAAAAAGCAAAAGCAGAAGTGCTCTAGGGAGAGCAAGCTCCCGCTGGGAAGAGGTGCAAAGGGAAACAGAAGCGAGCCTCTGAGGCTCAGGAACACTCCTCTGCTTTGAGTTTTGCGGTGGATGAATCCCTTATCTGTGCTGCCTCATGGAACAGTTAGCACTGTGTGTCCTGTGCCCCCAACAGGACCCCCCCTCAGCCGCCCTGGCCTCCTCTCCACGTTGCTGACCTTGCCTGGGCTCTGTAACCCCTCATGTGATGTGCACTCTCCCCTCACATGTGGGTTCACATTTTCTACTTTTGGAGTTGACTGAAAATTAGCATCTTCATCACAGAGCAGGAGAAGTGGAGGGTCCCAACCCTCATAACTTACTCTTTTGAGCCATTGCTGCACTGTGAACAGGGGTCTGTCAATCCTGGTAACTAAAATAACTAAAAGGCTAGTATTCAACTGGTGAACTTCCAGATAAGACAATAACACTCTGGGCATAATGCTGCCAATACAGGATATGTTATTTTCATTTTACCACTTCTGTTGGACCGTTTTACCATTTTAGGGGAATGGAAAGTCTGCCAATCAAAAGGTAAGATAATTAATTGGCTATCCCAGGAATTGGTTCAAAGGCATATCCAGGTTTTACAGGGCCCGAAGCTTATACAATCTGGGCAATAATCTTTTAAAATGCATATAACACTACTGAAACTAAATTAGGTACAAGTTCCTGGAAGGTGCCCATGCAATTGGAAGGGCCTGCAGCTTAATCTTCATTAGCTTCCTAGTAAATCTGCCTCTGCACATAACATAATTGCTCCTCACTTATTAGCAAGCAAGGAGGGAATGGAAGTATGAGCAACTGTCTGGTCCTGAGGCAGCAAGGAGAGTCTCATATCGGCTGTGACCCTGGGCTCTCTGATTGCTTTCAGAGACTCTGAGGCTGAGGACTTTATCACTAAAATATCACCTAAAGAGTAAAAGAGGTCTAGGGAGCAACAAATCTCAACTCTTTACTGTTAAACTTGACACTCCCTAGAGTCTCTGCATTGGAGGGTCTTTTAATGTTAAAGGTCTGCTTCTACTGACACAAAGCATAGGCTAGATCTGTCTTTCTGTGGTTCAAAATAGAATCCTTTTGTTGTTATCATACACGTTTAAACAGACTTATGTACTGCCACATCGTTTGTCCAACTATTAATTATTTAAGGTTGCATTGTGTCTTCCAAAAGCTTACTTTGAAGTCCTAATGCAAGAACCTCAGAACGTGAGCTTATTTGGAAATAGTTTTTTGCAGATATGATTAGTTAAGATGAAGTCGTGCTTGACTAACTTGGGCGGGGTCCCCAATCCAAGATGACTGGCAGCCTTTTAGGGAGAGGAGAAAGGAACAGAACCACAGAGCACAAGAGGAGGCCCTCGTGTGACAACAGCAATAGATACTGGAGTGCTGCGGCCGTGAGCCAGGGGACAGCAAGGGTGGACACCAAGGATGACCAGCACCCTTGCAGGATGTAGAAGGGAGAAGAGAAGGATTCCTCCTCCAGATTTCAGAGGGACCATGGTCCTGCCAGCTCCTTGATGTCAGACCTCACGTCTTCTAAGCTGTGAAAGAATACATATCTTTTGTTTTAATATACTCAGACTGTAGTCTCTGTTACTGCAGAAAAAACTATAAGACATGTGATTCCAGGCATGGGGGCTGAGTGCTGGGCTTATAGTGAAGGATGAGATGGTACAGGCAAGGACCTCACACAGGCAATCTCTCAGGAAGGCAGACTCTAAACAATATCCATATCTCTCTAGATAACAAGTGAAACAGAAGTAGGTATCAATTCTTCAGATTTGAGTTTCTCGCTAATATGTCCCTTTTGGGGGGGGGGGCAGTGCTGAGAATTGAACCCAGGGCCTTGCATATACTAGCATACTAGACAAGTGCTCAGCCAGCTGAGCTAGAACCCAGGCCCCCATGTTTCTCTCTGATATCTGAATACAATATCCAACATGCACAACTTGAGTATTACATACAATTATGTGCATTTGAAAACCCTTTGTAAGCTCAAGAGAACACCAAGAAATTGCTGAAAGGCAGAGCAGTGGAGGAGAAATGGACAAGCCAGGTGCTCATGGAGGCGAATGATGGCAGCCAGCCAGTCAGTACTCATTGAGAAAGAGGGAGGGAGGGAGAAAGCAAGCAAGAAAGCAAGCAAGCAAGGAGGGAGGGAGGGAGGGAGGGATAAAAATAGAGGAAATCTGTTGGAAAGCTTGAGTGGCTCCTTTAAGGACAACTGGCTCATAGCGCCCTTTGTGGTGAATGGGTGGAGAATCATATAAAAACACATAACTCACCACAGAAATGTATAACAAGAGCAAAAGATAGGCATTTGGTATGACAGGTATGGAATGTTTGTTTAAACAAACTGCCAAAAGGCATATAACTGTGGATTCACTAATTGCATTTGTATTGTCTTACCCACTTACTGCTAGATCTTAGGCAAATTAGGACTGTGAACCTCAGTGCATTATCTCAAAGTTGAGAAAAAGATAACCATCTTTGTTTTACATAAACATATGCTTGTGTGTTGTAAATATCATACATATGTTGTGCATTATATCTTGAGGGTTAAATATATACAAAATATTTATGTGTCCATCAAGAGATCTATAAGTTCTTGTCATTTAATGTTATTTTGGGATTATGACATGAGTGCTTTTTATAACTAATTTTTTCTAATACTCTTTCCCTTTCTTCCTCTTCATTAGAATCCCCATTCTTGATAAAATTATTCATGTAGATATATGCTCCCAGCTTTATTATTATTTTTTATTACTATGGCCCCCATGCCAAGAATGTTACCTGATTATCTTGAGTTTTTGAGAGGTGGGGCGGGGGAGGAGAGGGGGGGGAGGAGAGGGAAAGAGGGAGGGAAGGAGATAGGCAATATGTTCAATATTGACGTACAAGTATTTTTGTATGTGTGTGTGTGTGTGTGTGTGTAAAGTAATATTGAAGAGTCAGCTTTTTACTTTTGGATGTTTTATTTCCTTTGATACTGAGGAAAGAGATAGAACCAAATGAATAGAAAAATGAAGCCCCTAGAAGGAAAGACAAGGCCATAAACAGAAGAGAAGTTAAAGAAAAAGATCACAATGTGTGAGAAAAAGAAAGATTCTGCAGGCCTATTACAGGAGCAGATGCTATGTAAAAAATTAGCGAGCACTCCAGTGATAGTCATTGACATGAAAAGTAAAAAAAGAAAATCCAAAGACAATTTCAAAAAATTGAACTACTGAATAACAATGTTTAAAATATAGTTGGAGCATTAGAAATTATAATGAAGTGGTAAGAAATAGTAAATTAAATTACTGAATCATTTGTAGAAGCAATGTATTGAATTAATAGAAATTTCAGGGGGTCATTTTAAAGATTAGGAACGAAATTTATGAAAAGATGGAAAGAAAAGGAGAGACTAAAGAAAGGGGAAGAGGGAAGGAAGGAAGGGAAGGAAGGAGGGAGGGAGGCCCAGAACTAATGATACATCCAGACTAAGCAATGCTCTTGGAGTGCCCAGCAAAATGAATTTCAAGGAACTTGACACCTATTCATCTTTTTGCTCAGGAAAAGTAGATAAATAGCATCCTAATGGGATATGATTCCTTAATGAGAAGTTCTGAAAAAATAATGGAGGGGTATTTTGTCATTCCTTTATCTATTGGTCTGCTTGTTTGATGGTTTACTGTTGCTTTACTTTTGGTACATAATCATTATACAGAATTTGTTTTAATGGATCAACAGAGGGAGAACTTGCATACACCACAGAGGGACAGGGCATTCATCACTGAAGGATCACATCTGCATTAGCAAAGTCTCTGCCTGTTATGCTTTTGTTTCATCCATATTAATTGGGTTTCATGACTCTGAGATATGAAAAGAGAATGCAATTTTAAAGTCTTTAAATTACGAAATTATTTATACTAGGTTTTCTTTGTTCACTTACCAGACAATTGGCAAAATAAAAATTCCAGACATCTGCCAATTTAAATTGCAAATCAATTATGCATAAAAATGAACACTTAAAATTTTTTAGTCTACAGTTTATATCACTTGTGGAAGATGTACATAAATATTATTAAATCATTAAATATCATCTAATAACTAATATCTATCAGAAGCTATAATAAATTTATTGAAACCAAAACTGAACATTGTAATAAAATGAATTATTAAGATAGCTATCTGGTAAAATATCTTGAAACAAGAATCTGTTTAACCTGGCCATAGGTATGCTAAACTATTTTTTTTATCACTGGTAATAACTCAGACCTGATGTTTTATTTTGTTTAATAAGAAAGATCAAAAATGAGAAGTTTCCCTTCTTGACCTTAACTACATGAGTATGCATTTTAGGAAAGGCAGTTGGGTTCAGACTTTAAAATGGAGATATCACTTAGGTCTTTAATCAATAAATACTTCATTTTGAAGGATACAATGCTAATTTTAATGCATTGGCTTTCAGTCTAAATGCACTTTGATGCTTCAATACAAACCTAGCACCATATATACCTCACCTTATCTTATTAGCCAATAAAATGACTCAATTTAAGAAAGGAACAGCAGGGTATAACTCAAGATTAATGTGACAATTAGCCAAATGCATACTTACCTTAGGTAACTGTGTTATTTAATTCACAATCCTGGGTAATGCCCAAAACAGTTAGGTCCATTTGTTTGCCCCTGAGCTCATCAATGAGATTCTATTAAATTAAATGGCTTTGCAAAGGAGAATCTATAAAGTAACAGCAAATCTACTAGGCATATAATGAAAGGAACTCTAGAAATAATGCTTTATATAAAAGCTACTGTAAAATATTTCAATACAGAATCGATTCCACTGTAGAAAATAGTTAAGTTGGGATAATTGTGTTTTACTGAATGCTTAAACGTTTATTAAATATGTCATTCATTTTTGTCAAGCATCAAGTGATGTCGTTAATTATCATTAATCCACTTTATAAATCAATGAGACCATTTGCTTTATAAGACTTGAGTAACCAGGTGCATATGCTCGTACAGATGATGCATGGCTTCGCATTCTTTCCTACATACTTTCTCCTTTACTCTTATTTCCAAGGTGAGCCCTGACGGGACCACTGGATCCACTTTAGTCCAGCGTCTCACCACAGCTCTCTGTCTACCCTGGCGAACACTGAGTTTTAAGAGTGTTTTTTCTAGCCATGTTGATGTAACAAACAGTAGATTTAACAGAAATCACATGAAATAATACAGTTTAAATATGAGACACCAGGCAACGCATGGCCAGGGTCCCCGAGGAAAGAGAAAATGACTGAGGGAACTTCTCCAAGCATTCTGGATTTCTTCCCAGGACATCCTCTCTGGGTTTTGAACTTGAGAGCAGAGTTTACACAATGGCAATTCGTTTGCTGGGTTGAAATCTGAAGAGACATAAAGTTGCAGAACAGAGTTTGGAAAACAGGACAATACATATAAACATATCTTCAGAATCTGAAATTTCAGAATTTGAAAGTTTCTAGCTGAATCACAAGTAAAAACAACAACAGCAAGTCCAAATACTAAACGATGAAAAATACACAAAAATTAAAACGTATTACAAATGCCTATATGAAAGTCAAGAAAAATTCCCACTTGCAGTAGCTTCTAAAAAATAAAACAGGAATAAATTTAACCAAGTAGGTGAAATATCCATACACTGAAAACTATAAACATTGATGAAGGAAACCAAGGAGGTCACGAATAAATTGAAAATATCCCATATACATGGATTGGAAGAACTAATGTCATTAAAATGTTTGTACTACTCAAGGCAATCTACAGATTCAATGCAATCCCTATTAAAATGCCAATGGCATTCTCCATAGAAATAGTAAAAAATTCATATGGAACCCCAAATGACACTAAAGAGCCCGAGTAATTTTCAGCAAATAGAAAAAAGTATGACACATCACACTATTTGATTCTGAAATACACTGTAAAGCTATAGTGTATGCTACAGTAAAACTAGCATAAAAACAGCACCCTGACCAATGGATCAGGATGGAGAGCTCAGCTATGAATTCCCACATTTATGGTCAACTAATTTTCAACAAAGTTGCCAAGAACATCCAATGAGGAAATGACAGTTTGTACGATAAATTATGTCTGGGAAACTGGATATCTGCATGCAGAAGAAGAAATTAAATGCTTATCTCATATCCTACACAAAAATCAACTTAAAATGGAATAAAGACTTAACTGTAAGAGCTGAAGCTAGGAAAAAGCTGTGAAACTGCTAGAAGAAAACAGAGATATGCTTTGCGATGTTGGACAAGAAGATGACTTTTCGGATATGAATGAAAACCACAGGCTACACAAGTAAAAGTAGACAGATGGGATTACGTCTGAATCACTTTTGCACAGCCAAGGGAACAACCAACAGACAACTGCACAATGGGAGAAAACATTTGAGGCCATATTTTTGATAAGGGATTACCATGCAAAATACATAAAAAATTCAAACGGCTCAATAATAAGAAAATAACCAAATTTAAGAATGGGCAGATTACCTGAATAGACTTTTGTCAAAAGAAGACATACTAATGGTCAAGAGGTATGTGAAAAATATTCAACAGCACTAGTTATCAGAGAAAAGCACGTGAAAACCACAAATTAAAATGTCTATTATCAGAGAGACAAATGAAAACGAGTGTTGGTGAAAATTGGAGACGCGGGCATTGTACCTTGTCATCGGTGTGTGGATTAGCACAGCCCTGAGGGAAAGCTGTGAGGTGGTTCCTAAAAGAGTTAAAAGTAGAATGGCCCTATGGTCCAGCATTCTCAGCACTGGGGATGAGTTCTTCGGATGAATTACAGTTAAAAATAAATTGAAATATATTAAAATTTATAATTCAAAAGTCAACATTTAGAATTGTAGACTTTAAAAAAATGAGAGACTGAACGTGTTTTTACAAAGTCAAAAGACGTGAGGAAGGGAATCGCCACTCTGTCAACATAAGCAATTCTGAACAATTGCAGAAACACAGCAAAGGAGTTCCCAGTCTACAAGCTCAGAACACCTGTGAAGGAGATTGACCTGCATGTGGATGACAGATATTTGGATATCTACATGCTTTATTGTTTGCTTGTTATTATTTTTGCTAATTTGTTTGTTTTTATTCCAATAAGAGAGAAGACATGGAGTGAGACATATTCCTGACGATAATGGCTGAGGATATTTTTAAATGATGATTTTAAAAAACATGAATCCTCAGATGAAGAAACACCACAACAATGTAGTTAGAACACTTTAAAATCCTATCCAGAGAAATGTAGTTAAAATATAGATTCCAAAGTCAAAGAGAAACAACAAAAACAGCAAGAGAGGGGGAAATATACTACTCACAGAAAAGAAAGGTCAGATGTGCCAGTGGTTTCTAATCAACAATAATGAAAATCATAAAATAATGAGACAATGTTTTCAAAACATCTTCTTAAAATATATAACTTGACCTAGGATTCTAGAGGCAACAAAATTATATTTTTAAAGTGCAGTATTTAAAAAATCAACATTTTTAGCAAAGTGTGTATTCGTTATGTCAGTTTTACATGACTGATGTTGTCACTTGGACAAAATAAATAATTCCTCCTCAAAACTCCCATATATTACAACTGTTATCTCAACTATTATCAAAGAAAATCATAGGCTACTTTTACAGTTTTGTTTACAACACTTGACATAAGCTTCTGGATGTGTTTCCTCCAACAGTACCTTTTGCTTCCATCCTCCCAACCAAAGGAGATTCACACCTGCTTTTTTTAGATAGTCCCCCCAAACTGCAGCTAATAACAGTGATTTAAACTCTTATTGGAAATACATACAGCTACTCAGCCTGAAGGCCTAGAACCAAGCAGGATCTATGGATTGACTGATAAGAGCCCCAGTTTGTCAGAGCAGAATGTCAAGGAAAGAAGCAAGGTGCTCTGGAAACAGTGGCTGAGGCCCCACTACTTGAGGAACTATGCAGCCCATACCCACTGGAAGCGTAGTCAGCAGGTGATGTTCATTATGCACACAGCAGAAGCAATGTATCAGGTACTGAGCACACAAATATGCAACTGTTCCAACTGATGGGCGAGGACTCAGAAAGGTCTAAAAGCATCATTAAAAGCCTGAAAGTGGTAGGTTTTATCACAGTCCCCTGAAGACTTATGTCATCGTGTCTTAGGTTCTATCTTGTCAGAACATGTTAGAAATTTAGGTGCTGAATCCATTGGCTCTCATCTTTGGATCACATCAGAGTTGAAATGTGCTCATATTTCGCATCCAAGAGAAACAACAAATTTCAATCAATAGGCAGAGTAAAATAGCTGTCTGTAAAATGTCCAAGTCAAGCAAATCATTTGGAAAGAGCAAACACACTCCATGTTTCCTAGCTACTACCTCCAGACAGCACCTGTGTACATGAGTAAGTCAGTAGTGGTTGGAAATATCTCACTGTATTTCTAAGTTCCTATAACTGGAAGTAAGCTAATCAGTTATATTCAGACGACAATAATCAAATCATAATTTGTCATTCATCTTGATGATTGGATCAGAAGTCTGGAATCAAGACACAATGCTGTTTAATTTCAAAATCCAATCTGAGAACAGGGCAACTCTGTTTTAAAAAAAAGCCACTTAAAAATGTACATATGGAATATGCTTATGTGGTATCATCCTTTTAGGGAAGCATGCAGTTATACATGTATGTGTGTGTGTGCACAAGTGTATAGGTTCCACACATTGAGTGTAATCCTCACAGACTTTCTTTTAGTTCTTTTTTATTTTAATACAGGAGTACTTTAGTCAGGTTGTATTTCTTGAAGAAACATAGCAGGAAGTTAGACAACTGCTGCACTGGCACATGGTTTGGTGGTTTGCAGAACAACTTGACTAGGTCTAAGAAGTTGTGACACACTGCAAATGAACATTGCACACATTGCATCAAACAAATGTGTTATTTTTTTGATAATTCTAGTGTTGCTCCTAAAATCTGTGATTTTTGCATACAACAAACCTACAAAATGAGAACACAAACATAGTTCATAAACAAAAAGCATACATAAACTAAATCTTTCCAGATGTTAACAATATTTTTGTTTTGCTTATTTTTATATCTGTATTTATATTTTGCTGCTGTAATTTGAAGTGCTTTTCCCCTTCTTAAAGTAGACTTAGCACATTTCATATGCATAAAATTGAGAAATAATTGCATTTCTATAATTATATCTCCTTATTGCAAAAATGGAAGCTCTCATTTTTGTCAATCTGGGGACCAAATGAGATAGATTTGATTTCACAAACTTCCAAAAGTCCACAAACAGCTCATGTTTGTTAATGTATGATCAGATTTATATTTCCTCTTAATTTCACTGTATTTATCTATCATGAAAATTTACCATAGTAAATGTGAGTGTAGGATCTAAAATAGATGTGCCTTCAGTTCTCTAATCACTATCACCTCTCTGCCTCAATTTTACCCTTGTGGTTGGTACTATTTAAATTCCCCCAGATTATGTCTTCCTTTGGGAAAACGAGTTATCCAGAAATTTCTCTTGTAGTTTAAAAGGAGAAGGAAAAGGTAAGCTCAAGAGGGACTCACGAACTGCACTGTCATTATTAGTTTTATTCCATCTATATTGTCAGCACGCACCCATTGTGGTGACTGCACCATCCTGCTTTGATCAGGAAGCAACATTAAGCCTATTTATCACAATAGGGCTTTCACAGTACTTCTTCCTCTGCAATGTGGAGTGCCACAGATTTCCTCCTGGTAGCACGCATGTGGCTAAGGCATCAGCCATGAAGACTACGTGACAGATTGATGGGTGAACACCAAGGCAGAGGAGAATCGCATGTGTTCCTAAGGGCCACACAGACTCTTCTTTGCTAATATCAGACAAATGAGTTGCATCAAAAATCAGCAACTAGGATTTACAGCAAAAGCGGTAAGGAGAGAGATGGATACAGAATGCGGCATATTTCTGTGGCACCTTCAGTGCACTAATGACCTGGGCAGGTTTAGCAGCACTGTGTCAGCCTGACACCAGCAAGGACAAGTGTCTACATGCTTCACAAATTCAGGTCATCCAGGACGCAGCACTGAGCAGCAGTTTTGCTGAGCAGCAGCAAAACTTGTGGCATCTGCCGATTAGCAAGTGATATTCAGACAGACATCCTGTGCAATCCGTGAGATGAGCCTGGCCATCCTAGAATCGTGGGGGACGTTACAGGAAAAAAGGAAGAATATTGAAATATTGACCATCAGCTTAGTTTTGCTCAAGTTCACCAAACTCCTCTTACCAGAGAAGAACAAGAAGAAAAATTTCTTCATTTTGCATAAACTGACCTGCTTTTACAACTAAACATTTATCTATCTGGTTACTGTGTCTATAAATAATTTTCAAATTTTCAGGTAAACAATATTAAGCAATCTTCACAGATTTCTGTAATAGTATTTTTGCTATATTCAATTACTTTAATAATTTCATTTTGCTACTTTAATAATTTTCCTGAAAAATTAAAAAAAATACTTGGGTAAAGTTAGAATTTGAAACATGTTAAAAGGGTAACTAATTAAAGAAATAGTTTCACAAAAATAGCAATGAAACTTGCCCTTTGGATAAGGTTCGGGTGTGTTCCCAAGGGTTCATGTGTTGAACTTTAGCCTTCCTTGTGAGGTAGCTCGATGATGGAAGCTTCATTGACTGTGTTGGAGGCAGCAATTTGAATTCAAGCCATCAGAGTGTGGTTCCCTTGATTGAATCTTGGTGGCAGCATAAGGACTGGGAGACTAGAAAACATACACACATGCATGCTCCCTGTCCCTTATTGTCTAATGCCCTATGCTATCTCAGAACTCTGCCAGCAAGATAACCATCAACATTTTCCAAACCCCAACCTTAGACCTTCAGAATTATAAGCCAAACTAAATCTTTTTTTCCTTATAAATTACTCCAGCCTCTGGCACTTAATTATAGTAATGCAAAACAAACTAATGCAAAACCATTATTCAGCTACTGATTCTGTAGCTCATTTCAAATCACTTTATTTATAAATGGTGCTTGCATATCTATGAATGTAGGTTTTAATTGCGCCAAACTTGTAAATAAATGTGAATTACAATATTTAGTGCAAATGTGAAATAACATATAATAACAACTTAATCTAGTCAATATAGCTTCTGCCTTAAATTTAAAAAGTATATAAACCAAAACTATATACCAATTATATTAGTTAAAATAAAAGCTAACTTACTCTTAAACACACAAATTTTTCAGCTAAGCATACATAAAAAAGAAAATAAGACCAATCTATGATCTATCCACATAAAGAGTAATGAGGCTGATTTATAACCTATAGTGATAGAGATGATGAAGTAGGTACATTGGCTTCTATTTTTAATTAAAAGTGTATCATGTTGTATATGCTGCTAGTATCCAGGTATTTATTATAATATTTTGAATATTTAATAGGACATTAGATAATTATATGCTGCCTAAATGTTTTGTTCCATAATATTAGCAGGACCAATGACACACATTCTTACAACTAATATTTTGCAAATAGTAAAAGTGTCAAAGGATATGTTATATACATTGATGTGCAAAATAACAGATATCAGGTATCACTTGCATGAATAAAACTGATAAAGCTTAAAGTACATTTTTATGCTAAATAGTCGGAGGCTTTCTGAATTCCAATTTTATCTGAAATACATGGATTTCACTTCCAATGGGCATCACATATCCAAAGCAAAAATAATATGATGAAGGAAAGAAAAACTTGAGACCCATTCTTTTTTTCTTTTTCCTTTTCTTTTGGTACCAGGGATTGAACTCAGGGCACTCAACCACTGAGCCACATCCCAGCTCTATTTTGTATTTTATGTAGAGACAGGGTCTCACTGAGTTGCTTAGCACCTCACCATTGCTGAAGCTGGCTTTGAGCTCACAATCCTCCTGCCTCAGCCTTCCTAAGTGCTGGGATTACAGGTGTGTGCCACCGTGCCTAGTCCAATTTGTTTTTTAAATTGGTATCATTATTGTTCATTTAGAAAATCAGTAATTATCTCTGATTATTAGTTCAACATTTATAAATCCTTTTCATCATTTGTAATTCTATATGTCATACCTGTGCTTTACTCTCTGTATGCCTTATTGCCTATTTTCTCTAAATAGTATCCTCATTTAAGGAAAATTACAGACCTTTTTTGATTATCGTGTTACCAAAACTCCAGAATGTATTACTAAAAAATGCTTCCAAGTATAAAAAAAGGAAAAGTTTACAATTAGTGTTAGGCAAATTGCTAGAATAATATGTAAATTTTAGTACTTGTTACGGATTTTCCAAAACCAAAAAAAAGACATGATTCCTAATAATAGCAGTACTCTCAATGTGATATAAACAATCAGTAAAAATACACCCACGCTTACTTACATTTATTGAGGAAAACAAATAGCTTTTGTGATTAATGGAGCTAATATGGAGACAACTGACAAAGAAGTGACAAAGCAGTGTCAGACTTGTCATGGCCATGCAAGGGAGTTCACAGTCAATAGAAACCTGCACCACCTGTGCTAGAATCCATGAGTGAGAGAAAAATATTAGATTCTTTAAAGACACAAGGACTGAAAGCATTCAATATTCATGAATGCTCATGGAAAGAGCTACTAAAGTATGTGCTTCTGGAAGACAGAGGATGGAAAACAAACAAGGATAGACTGACAAAGGATAAAATAAACTGGTAGTTTAGCTACACTTACTAAAAGTAACAAGCACTGCTTAATTTAACTAATAAATGATAAAAAGCACAATGTCTGGAAAACCATGATGAGCAAGACAGGGTAACATTACAATAACCACTTAAAGTATTCTTGGGTATATTTTTCATTTTTCATATTAGAGATACAAAATACTTCAGACTTAGAAAAGCATTTTAACAGTTAAATAGGAAGAAAGGAGGTTATAAAAATTGGGCTTCCATGTTTTTTATTTAATCTGTACATACATGTGAGTATATGTGCACACCTGTTATGGAAGTAATGAATTCTTCTAATCTGAGTAGTGGGCACATGTTTGCATTTAGTCAATTTCTGTATTTTTTGTTAACTTGATAAAATGTTATCAGATATTTTTAGAATAAAGAAAATGACATATCAAAAATAATGAACATACATTATCAGGGTTCTGTCTTTTGTAGTACTTCTCTTTCCTTATTTCAGTTCGTGTTGTTTTCCAAGGAAAGGTAATGCAGGGAATTATAACTAAAGATGGAGAACAGAGGAGTCAGGAGACATGGTGGATTTGTATACCGAGCAGGACGGTCCTTAGCCACAGCAAGCAAAGGGATTTTTCAGAAGGCTGTCAGTGGAGGCTGGTAGCCTTGTTTTAATTGCTGTTCATTGAATCCAAATTCCACCATTGGAAATACCAATCTATAAAGAGTTTCTGTGGTAGAGAACTTAAAATTCACCTTCAAAGGACCAGAAGCAGAGAAACCTGTATTTAGCCTACATATTAATTGAATTATAACCCATGAGCTAAAAAACAGTTTTTAAATTTTTATTTTTATGTGTACTCATACTCCAAGATACCTACCTGGCATCAGCTATTTATATTTTAACTGTTGCAACCTCCTATATATAAAATTCATTGTAATTTTCTTCTATGCATATTGCTGAAGAATAGAAGATCTATCTGTAAATGCAAGGTTATGGAAAGTATTAAGGCCATATCAGGGAAATAAATGTGAAACCATAAGTTTAATTATTTCACTTTATGTTTATTTGCTTTTCTAAGTTTTCTGTAATATACTATAACTATAAATATATATATGTATATATGAATATAATCAGTCATTCTGAAAAGGTCATTTCCGAGTGGGTCATGGACAGGTGCCTTCATTATTGCAAAATCTGTGAGTTCAGTCATAATTAAGGCAGCAGCTCCCTCTGGAACATGATGGGCAGGACACAGCAACACTTGTTTTCCAAATTGTTGTCTCAGGAGAATGTCGAGAAAAGTACATGAAATGAGTTACATACTGATCGGAGCCACTCTGCCTGTCCAGTGCTCATGAACACTTGCCTATATGTTACCCATCCGTTATCGTACAGAGGTTAAGTTGTATTTTAAATTAAAGTGTATTTTAAAGTTATATTTTAACCTAAGTAGACGTGCTTATTGGCATTTTGGGGAAAAGCTCTACTCCTTTCAGCTTTTTCATTTTACATATTCTTTATAATAATTATATCATTTATTAATACTGCAAAAGTCAAGTTTAAGGCAAAAGATATAGTGCTTTTAATATGTTCCTTTGATTTAGAAAGTGTGCCTCTAACCCTGCATGTAGTTTTGTACTGAGGTGCTTAAGAGCACAGCAAGTGCACCTACGATTCTACAGAAGCCTTAGAGTCATGGAAGTTCCTCCACGTTTGTCCGTGTTCTCCACGAGTGTTTGTGGCAACTCCGGACCATGTTTACGTGCTGTGTAATGCAATTTAAAGGTCAGTACTGTTTGGTAAACTCTTTGTTTTGTTACGGGATCTTGTTAAAATGCCATCCAGTTGATTACTGCTTTCTGGACAGTCCTCCCTCACTCGTGTTTATCAGAAAACACCTCCATCTAGGAAATCCAATACAAACCGAGATTCAGGGTCCCTTGCACAGAAAAACTTAAATCATCATTTGGATTCAGAGTCTAGTAATTTCTAAGGTTTGGAATAAGCAGTGGATGGAGTGGATGGAATAAGTCAAAGCCAAGTCCACTGCTGCTCTTAGGCTCCTGAGCATCAGCTGGGATGTTCACTCTGCACCCCGTCTTGCAGACCTGGGGAAGGCACTCAGCAAGGGTGCTGAGGTTGGCTTCTTAGGATGGGTGCACCTCGAATGCTTCAGTGCTGCCGTGGTGAGACACACTGGATTTCTCAAGAAAATGTGCTGCCAGAGAAGCAGCTTTTAATTAAGAATATAAATAATGACATCCCTCAGGAGGGCTGTGGAAATAATCTCCAGCGTCAGAATATTAATGTTTTACTGTTTTTTCTCTCCCAAACTGCCCCTTACATCTTAATTCCTACATTGCAACCTAAACTAATCATGAAACTTTCCTTCCTTGCCTTCAAGTTCTGATGTTCAAAATTAAACCAAATGTTTACTTCAAGAAATCTTCATGACCCGAGACTCCATGAAATCTAGAGAACGTTTTAACTTCCCTATGATTCCTAGTTTTAATCCATAATGAGAAGCGGCCCTGAATTGGTTTTCAGTACTGAGTCAGCAAGGCATTCCTGGGAAGGGGTTTCTGGTGCTGCTGCCCACGTGCAGATTTCCCTGCATGGTCCTTCTTCTGCTGTCTTTACCCTGACGGAGAGAGACACAGGAAGAGACAGCTGGGCGAGACCAGACTCCCAGCTGCAAGGGCTATGGCTGGGCTTATTGCTGACTGACTGGATCTCAAGTGAGGCAGGGGATACAGTTTTGTAGGGCCTCCACAACCAGACACACGAACAACCCAGTTTCATCTCCTTACAATTCTGGGGCTACTAGCAGGGCTGGTTTCTTGGAGGCCTCCCTCATTGGCCTGTATCAGGCTGTCTTCTTGGTCTTCTCATGATGAACCCTCTGTCACTGTGTCCTAAGTTCCTAGCCTTATAAGGGACACCAGTTATATTGGACATCCTTTAATTAACTATCTCTCCAAATATAGTCAGGTTCTAAGGTACTGGGGCTTAAGATGCCACAAGCTAAATTTTCTGAGGCCATAACAGTATGATCAGTGAAGTTCACTCTGATTAGCTTTGTTGACCAGGCCAGGTCTAGAACGGTCTCTGGGTGTGTTCTGTTATGTAATTATCCATCTTAGATAAAGGGCAAACATCTAGACTTAAAGGAGCAAGCTGCCATATTGTGAACAGTGTGGGAAGAAGGGGCCACATGCAGTCAGATGGCCGAGGAGCCGAGTGTCCACAGCCAGTGGTCAGCAGGTGTCACGCAGCCTCAGGAGAGGAGTTCTGCCCACACACCCAGTGCATTAGGAAGTGGACCTCAGGAAGGACTGCAGCCCGGCCAGCACATTGACAGCAGCCTGTGGACAGCACGGGGCCACACTCAGCTGTGCCAGGGCTCCCACCTAGGTTAAGTGTGAGCCAACAGATGTGTCTTGTTGGGAGCTGCTAAATTTTGTAGTAATTTGTCACACAGAAACAAGAGACTAATATATTAAAAGGGTAGAAAGACAGAATGTATCTCAGAACACAGAAAGTCCAAAATCACCGTGTTTTATTTGGCTTTGGATGAGCCATTTGTCGCACTTGAGAACATTTGGGTCTTCTAATCAGGGATTAAATAAAACTTTAAAGGTTGGTACACACTGAGTTACCAATTGATGATCTTTAGTCTTCCTTTTTTTGTCTATATATTTCATCAAGTTTGTGTGGATTTTATTATTTTCAAAGCATCCAACCTTGGCAAATTATAAAAGCGGACTATTTCTCCCCCCTCTGTCCTCCATTTCTCCTCTCTGTCTCCATCTCACACACGTACATAGATATACACACAAACACACACATTATCTAGCTCTCCAGTTAGATAAAACCTATGTGAAAGTCATAGGATGAAAAGCTTATCTACACTAAAATGCACAATGGCCCGAAAGCCCTATTAAATAGCGATCTAGATTTGATGCCTAACTACCTCAACTAACGGAGCAACCAAGCCATTGGTTTACTAGCACATTCTGAATGTATTTTTCTTCTCTAAGGTCACAGGATAAATAATAACTATTGATAAGAATAATTAGAAACGTACTAAATAACCAAAGAATTAATTGATTAAAATATTGTTAGCACATGTGTTGATACATGAACTGAAGCTATGATTTATGTTGTTTTGTAAGTAAAATAACAGGAGTATGTATGCATAAATGTTTGTACGTGTGTGTGTGTTTCTGTATTACATGCCATTATTTGTGTTTTTCATTTTTTATTTGCTTGAGTAGGCATTTAGTAGAATACATTTCAGTTTATAAAATTGTAGAATGGTCTCCTAGTCGAAACTGAATGGACAGTGTTCCTGTGTGAAGTAGGAATGGCGGCCGCCTGTCAGGGCTCTGTGCAAGGTAATGAAATGACATGATCCATGTGAGTGAGGTGCTCCGTCCCACAGCTTTGGAATCCATGATCTATGGCAGAGTAGCGACTGAGGGACATGGTTTGTTTAAAACAGAATGAAGGGAGGCAAACCATCCCAACACTCCCGAAGCAAGCAAGTGAGTCACATTACCACAAAATATGAGTAGGAGGCACTTGTGAGGAAGATGAGCTATGATATTGTGAAACAACAAAAATTGCTACATTTTTAAACATGTATAGAAAGACATATATTTTCCTAGTCAAAATATTTAACTGTCCCATTTTAGTCCATATAGACATGAAATATGTAGAATGCCTATAATCTCTATCAGTTAGTAACACCTCTTATGACTGAAGCCACTTCTGAGGGAAATATTTTTCATGAAAAATATATTTAAAATTCTTGACCAATAACATCCCTTAAGAGTTGACAAATAGAATCTATATGCAAAATCCTCCATGTAATTTGTCGTTAATATTAAAAAATATTTAAAATAGTCAAAAACCTGTTCTTTATCTATATATACACACACACAAAACCACATTGTTTTAAACAACTTAAAATTAATTGAACAGTTGTAAAAACAGTACCCAGTGTCCCCATCCTGTTTTCTCTAGCTTCTGTCTATATTACTTCTATAACCATGGTGCACATACACAAATAAATTAATACTGGTACAATATTTTTAACTGCATTACAGACCTTTTTTGCATCCTACTAGGATTTTTCATGAATATCCTTCCAAGCTGGCCACAAAGTTTGAATTTTGCATCACATTTTCTTAAGCTTTTCTACTATGCTTTTATTTCTTGGTCTTTGATTATGTTTGGTGATTTTGATTCTTTTGAGGAATATGATCTAGTATATTACAGAATGTCCTTCAACATAGATTTGTCTGATGCTTTCTTGTAGTTAAGCTAGTGTTTCAAATTTGGGGGGACGATAATACAGACGTGAATGTTCTTCATGTAACATTCTTTCAGGAAATGCAAAATAACTTTAATTGCTACCAGGGTGTTAACTGTTAACCATGTCCACTTGGTTGAGGTGATATCTATTAGGTTACTCCTCTGTAAAGTTATTACTTTTCCTTTCCTATAACTTATTTATTTAAGCAGAGGATATTAAAAATTACCTTCTGAAAAGGTAGGAACTGGATGAGTAATTAGTATTTTTTGTGAGTGGTATACCTTAAGGGTATGCAGATTTGCTCATTTTCATTAAAGTTTTGCCTACTAATTTAAAGTTTTGTCTACTAATCCATGGATATTGCCTGCAGCAATTATTACTGCAATATTCTAATGATTATTTTCTATTTTTCTTATTCCTTTTCCATTTATTATTTAGAAATCTACTGTAGGGAATCGTCACCTCTTTACCAATTTATTTATTAATGAGTTATTTATGTTAATATAGACTCATGGACATTTATTTTTAAAGTTATAATTCTGTGCTATCATTTTTTACTTTGTTCCTCAAATTACTCCAAATTTAATCACTGAGAATTCTTTTAGCCTCAGCCTTGGAAGAGAAGGACTTCTTATTTTTACAAAATTAAGATAGAAAATGAAGTTGATATAGAGGATGAAGTAGACCTGGAATTAATGGATACAACAAATGTGTTTAGTTTTCTAGCACTGAATAACATTTGCACCACTTGAAGTACGACAATGCCCAAACTTGGATGCTGATTTTAAAATTTAGCAGCAAAAATATATACTATTGCTCAATTGAAGCTTGCTTTATTTTGCAATAACAAAACAGCAACAAAATGTACTCTTAGTTCATCTTAGTTATACTAATGAAGTGTCTCAGGGAAGAACAAATTATCCATGCCTAACAAAATCAGAGTCACAACTCCAAACTTTCTGAAATAGCCATGCCGCTCCACATGGTCTGGGACTCATGGTAATTGTGGCAATCATAATGATGTAGAGTTGATAACTAAGGCAGAAGAGGAGAAACAGGTGAACTTGCTCCGTGGTTCACGGAGGTTCCACAGACAGCATAATCAGCAAGTTTCTTTTATATTCATACACTGTACCATACTTCAGAAAACCATATAAAAATATTCATTCTAAGTGATATATTTATTACTCATACTTTACCTAGCATTATTCAGTAGTGAACTCTGTAAACCTCATGCTTAAAAAAGTCAAAATAGCTTTGTGGATCAGTGATTCAACACCAGAATATTTTGACCCTTTTTTAAAACAACCAGAGAAGCTCGCAGGTGATTTTTTTCAGGTTTATATTCAGGTGATTGTGCAAGGTACCTGCCAGCCATTCAGAAGTTATTTATCTTACCATATATTTTCTCGTTCTTACAATTTTATAGCACATACCAGCCTTTAGTATTTAATGTAGCCTTTAAAGTCTCACTTAGCACAGAAAATAAGGACTCATCACTTGGCTATATTGTGATATATATATCACTATATATATATATATATTCACACATATATATATATATGCTTTTTTCGTAACTCCAGAAGTTTGCTTCTCTCAATTAAAGCAAGTTTAAATGTTAAGTTAAACTTGTCCGGTTAATTATTTAAAAGATTTAACTAATAGAATCCTTTAAGAGCTGACAAGTACAATCTATGAACAAAAAGTAAATTTTTTGATTGAATAAATATAGTATCAGAAAAATAAAATATATATTTTAAAACTACAAAAAAGTAAAAATACTTATATCAAGTAATGATTATAAAGGGCCCATTAGAACATTTGATACGTTCAAGGACCCTTTTAAGCACATCCCTTGTAGTCTATACTTTTGTTCTGGGACCAGTGTTTGTAAAGCTGAATTTTAGTTAGGGTACACGTGGCTGTTTAGGTATACATTAGGAATACTTCATGATAGAATATGTGGTAAAGGAGGCAAGAATTCGTTTTTCTTTATTTTTTTCAAGGAAATTTTGTAAAAGTGTGATCTTGGTGGCCATGAACAAGGCTGACATTAATTTTCAAGCATGATATCGGAGGTATAAAATGTATAAATGTTTATTAATGTCCCCAGTACTTGCTAAGTGTTTGATATAAAGTGACTGTGTGTTGAATAAGTAGATGGATGAAATAATGATTGAAAAGAATGAATCATAAAGTAGTGATCATTACTACATGAACTTTTAATAAATTTTGGCTACTTCATTTTCACATTAAAACAAAGTAATTCTTGCATTTAGAGAATCACATGAATATCAGTCACAATATAAAGTAGACTGAATTTTATTCTTGGAGACATTGCATTAGACTTTCACTAATATTCTTGAACTTTCTGATAGTTTAATTCCTTAATATTCACTGTTGGTCAGTTTGATATGATCGCACTCCCCTTATCATTTTTCATTGGAAGTGAAACATTTTAAATAATTTTAGAAGAAGAATTAAAATAAAATTGTAGAGCACTTAGCAGACCAACAAACTATCACTTATCACATAATATTTAGCTCTAGGCCTGGGCCTCTGTGGTTCAAGTGACGGGGGACACAGGACTAGAGAATGCGCTGGCAGTGAAGACACTGGCCTGGGAGACTCACTTCCAGTCCCACAGCCTATTGGCCAGAATTAAGGGCACCCACATTGGGACCCAGGAGGCAACTGTCATCCTCCTGCAATTCAGAGAGGTTGAGACAAGGTTCATTCCCTTGGAGGCTGGTAGCAGAGTGAGAGAAAATGATCAAGAGATGAGATTAAACCAAAAGGTTCTTTGTGATAAATGCCTAACATTAATTAAAATACTTCAGAGGAACCAATTAGAATAGCTGGGCCAGATTTCCAAGTTTTCTTTGTTTTATGAAGGACAAAAAGTTTCTTTTATAATTATGCCTTTATTGCTAAAAATGAGTTTTTTGAGTTGACTAGAAATGGCCATCAAAGTTGTGTTCATGAAGAATTTTCAAATGTTTTTGCAAATTCAGAACAATCATAAATGTGATATTAGAATAAATATTTTAAAGATACATATGTACATTTGAAGAAAAATACATATTTGAGATGTGTACTGAAAGAAGCCTTTACTCTGATTACGCAGCAATGCTAGTAATAATCAGGAGTCTTTCAAAATTAGTATATCAGGAAGTGATATTATGAGCTGTGGATAAATAGTCTCCATAATATCATAAGAAAAGAATCACACCATAATCATGACCACACAGTAGCAATCACCTCAGTGACGATGTGGATTGCACCCATGAGCACTTTTTGTTTTCATTTCTAAGTCAAGTCCATGATCTAATTTGGTTAAACACTTTCTTTAAAAATGTGCACTGGTAGTAGAGAATTTGTGGGAAAAAATAGAGTATATTAAACAAACAGTATCAAAACACAAATATTTCACATGAATATGCAAAATTAAAAGTTCCTTCTCAGGTGAGAACATGTTTACACAAAAGTCTATGAGCAAGAATAAAATTGCAAGCTCAGGCAGTTAAAAACCAGCTGTGCTAATAAGTTTGAGCTAGGGTATGTTATGAGGACAAACAATTCCAAACTATCAGGAACACAAAATAAGTTTTTACTTTTTTTATTTTTTATTTTATTTTTGGTACTGGGGATTGAACTCAGGGTCACTCAACCACTGAGCCATATCCCCAGCCCTATTTTTTTGTGTTTTATGTAGAGACAGGGTCTCACTGAGTTGCTTAGCGCCTCGCAGTTGCTGAGGCTGGCTTTGAACTTGGGATTCTCCTGTCTCAGCCTCCCTAAGTGCTGGGATTACAGGCTTGAGCCACCGTGCCTGGCTACAAAATATGTTTTTAAATGGCTTCTCACTCCATGTCTAATGTAGTCCATCCTGCTGACTTTGGTCATCCCTGATCCTCAGACACCTAAGCTGGTGAGTTCCCACTGTCTTATAATGCTATGATCTCAAAGGAGGTGGTGAGGATTTGCCATCACAGGGGAAGAAAACAGGTGGGATAGTAACTTGGTCTTAGATGTTCCCATCTGTAAGTGGCACTTCTCAGCTTCCATCATGTTGCATTAGTGGAGGCAAGTCACAGGACCACCCTACCTTCAAGGATGCAGAACACATTTCAAATGAGTAGCACAAGGAAAGGAGAATGAGGATGTTCTATGAGCAAGACTCATTTGTAATATAGATACCCTAATATAATGCTAAACATTTCATCTAGTGCGGATCTTAGTGGATGCAAACAGTAGTGCTGAAATTCAAAACCACTGTTGTCTTACTTCCCATTAGATGGGAAGAACACAGAAAGGTGCGAGTAGTTAATACAACACAAAAAGATTTCAGGTTCCCTATTCGTGAAATCTAAGAAAGCTGAGGTTATGTGTTTGGGAAATATTTAATTGGCATCTAAGTAATTTATCCAAATCCTCAGGACATATGGTAGAATTTATAAATAAAGGCTTTTGTATTTGATTTTCTTGAAATATAAAATAAATTATAGCTTTGTAAATAACCTTGGAAACTTCCACTCTTGTTTAAATGCTGGAAGAATAGACTATTTGGACAGAAGAGTAATGTATTTGGGGAGAAGGGTTTGTACATTTTACTTTCTGGTAAGGTAGAGTAAAATGTTTTGTTTTGTTTTTCCTGCCTATTAAATAAGATATATTCTCCTCATAAGGAAAAAATATCCCTTAACGGATTCACTTTTATGAGATTTAAATAATTAATTCTAAGGAAATAGGTAAATTCTAGTTCAAAATCCTTTTTCATAGCACAAATATAAAACTCAAAGTACCTACATTATTTACATGAGATTAAATATTTCAAAATTCAGAAGCTATTTCTCCCAACAAATTCCCTGCATGTTTTGGTCGTCCTTTCTCTTACCTTGTTATGTTGAGAAATTTTAATCTAGTCCCTTAAGGAAGGAAACACATTTTCAGAGTAAAAAGGACCAATATGATTCATATTACTTGGCACTTTTAAGTTCTGGGACCGACTATATCCTGAGCCCCCTGTGATGCCGACTGCAGAGCCTTGCAGTTGCAGATGAATGAATTGCACTTTTGGCAATCAAGGAACCTGCACATGGTGTGCTGGATGTGCTGGGAGAAAGAGATAAACTAAAGCACGATATCAATTTACTTTGATAAGCACTGAGTTATCCCGAAAGATATTAGATCCCTATCTTTCACCCTTAACAAACAAACAAACAAATTTAAATATGGATTAAAGATTTAGCCAGGCGTGATAACCCTTGCTTGTAATCCCAGCACTTTGGGAGGCTGAAACAGGAGAATCACAAGTTCAAAGCCAGCCTCAGCAATGGCAAGATGCTAAGCAACTCGGTGAGACTCTGTCTCCAAAAAAAATACGAAATAGGGCTCAGTGGTGGAGTGCCCCTCAGTTCAGTTCAATCCCTGGTACCAAAAAAAAAAAAATGATTTAAGTATAAGATTTGAAACTATGAAACTACTAGAAGAAAACATATGGGAAACAGTTCAGAACATTAGAATGGGCAAGAATATTTTAGACAAACCCCAAAGCACAGGAAACCAAAGGAAAGAGACAAAGGGATTTATATCAAAACAAGAAAGATTTCTTGCCCTGATTTATTTGATGATTCTACACAGCAAAGAAATAATTGACTCAATGAAGAGACAACTTGCAGGACAGAAAAAAGTATTTGCAAATTATAGATCTGATAAAGGATTAAAGTCTAGAACACAAAAGGAAGTCCAAAAACTCAATAGTAACAAACGCAAATAACCTTATTTCAAAATGGGTAGTAGACCTAAATAGTTATTTTTCCTACAAATACATAAAAGTGACCAACAGATATAAGAAAAGAAGCTCAGAGTCACTGATCCTCAGGCAAATGCATGTCAGAACAATGACAAAATATCACTTCGTTCTGGAAACAATGGCTATTGACAAAAGATGATATCCAGTGCTGGTTTGCCTGTGGAGAAAGGGAGGCTTGCACGGGGTTGTTGGGAATGTCCAAGAGCACAGCTCTATGGGAGATAGTGTGGAGGGTCCTAACAAGTCAAAAGCCGAAGCTTGGTCAATGATAGTGCTCCAGAAGAATCTTACAAAACAGAACATGCTAATAGTTTTTGCTAAAGACCAAATGCAGAGATCAAGCATCGCCTTAGCTCAGATGACCCATAAGATAGAGGACATGCTGTCACGCACAGCGCTTCTCACCAGCCCTCTATAGGGGTCCCAGAGAATCCAGATTCTAGGGAGCATCTTCTTGTTTATTCCATCAACAAAACAGAGTGTGTGTCTCTGTCCTGTTTCTCTCCCTCCCCTCCCTAGCCCTCCCCCTACCTTCCCTTCTCATTTCTTCCTTTTCTCTCTTTCTTCTTTTATTCCTCCATCCACCCTTTCCTGTCTTGTACAGCTGGTCCATCTCAATGATTAGTGTTTAGGAGTGTGTTGCGTGTGTGTGTGTGTGCATGTGTGTCCCTGGAACAATGCTTCATTATATCCAATGATACCATTTTTGCAAATCTTTTTTTAAGAAATATCACCCTTACGGCCAGAGCTGTTGCTCAGTGGTACAAGCAGGTGCTTGGCATGCACAGGCACTAGGTTAAGGCCCCAGTGACAGGGATGGACAGGGGAAGGGACTTATTCTTAAACACTGGAATATCTTTAATGGCAGTAACCCTTTGTAAGCCTTTAAAATAGATTCTTATCTATGTCATACCCTTTATATTGCAATAATGGTGAATCAAGGCAACCTTAACAAGGGTACGTTTTAGCCCAAATTCTTATAAATTAACATAAATTATCAAAATTAATGAGGCTTTGCTGTAAATTATATTAGTTCCATTTTGAACTCACCAGAATCAATTTTTTGGTATTTCCGTATAATGACTGTTCACTTAACTTACATAAATAATTAGAATGCAGCTTAAAATTTACATCAAATCCCAAAGGAAAACATTAATCATCAAATAAATCAGGGAAAGAAAATAATGTATAATGAAATAATTTTTCAGAGGTAGCATAACAAAAAAATGTAAAAAAAATACAGCCCATATGATAACAGAGGATGATAGTATCTGACTCTAAGCTTTCTGCAGCACATTAATCTTTCCAAGGGTTATTGTGTCCATAGATGTGAAGACATAGGACAGATATAGGATTCCTGACAATTCCAAATGGACATATGCAGGGAATATTCTTGATACCATACAGTAACCCAATTGTTATCTTTTTAACTATTATTTTAAACTTGATAATTGGCAGAGTCTATAAAAAGCACATTAAAAGTTTTAAAGTATAATATTTATAGGGAAAGCTGATAAGATAAAGTCTTTGTTCCTCTAAAATATATTTTTAGGTGAAATTTGTGAAGTATAAGCTAATAGGATTAATAAGAGTCAATTAAAGAGTTTTAAGTGTTTTCATTATTTATCAGGAAAGCCAAAGACAGACCTTTTTGGCCTTCTTAAAATATGTGGCAAATAATACTTGTTTTTTCCCTTTATTAAAAAATACAGCAGCTAAGACTAACTGAGGGATGCATTAGAATTGTTCATGGTGTATATCAAACAATTCACTTAATATTTGAAAACTGCTAAAGAATTTGGCTCCAAATTATTGGCTGGTCATTTCAAATGAAAAGAAAATGCCTTTGGAAATCATGTAACTGCTACACATATGTAGCATGTATGTCTTACTCTTAGTTTATCTATACAGTCCTACTGGCTCAGTTTTAATGTTTCGTGTCTGTAGTTCTTAAAATTTACAGAATGCTTTCCCCTACATTGGCTAATTGTCCACAATGTGACTGCTTACACAGTAAATGTCTACTTGGAAACTTTGTAAGGTCAAGAATTGCATCCTTTAGTCTCTGCCATCAATGAACCACTCTTATGCTATTTCTTTTGGTGATCTAGTTCATGGAACAATAATCAGTCAAAATTATTGGCATCATGAACATTTCCCAAGATTATTATGGGTCACCTTCTGCATCTGGTTACACTATCAGAAATACATTCAGCGTCAGGTTCTAAGTCATCTTTGGAGGAGGAAGTCTGGTGAGTACTGCCAGAGGACTACAGACCATCATAATGAGCTGCATGTTTCAGAAAGCCAGAAGAAAAGATTTTTAGTGTTTTTGCTATAACAAAATTGTAAGTGAGGAGATGTAATTTGATACAATTTAAACACTTACACGTCTCCAAACATTGTGTTACTCCATTAATATGTACAATTTTAGCCGGGCGCGGTGGCTCAAGCCTGTAATCCCAGCACTCAGGGAGGCTGAGACAGGAGAATCGCGAGTTCAAAGCCAGCCTCAGCAATGGCGAGGCGCTAAGCAACTCAGTGAGACCCTGTCTCTACATAAAATACAAAATAGGGCTGGGGATGTGGCTCAGTGGTAGAGTGCCCCTGAGTTCAATCCCCGG
>PVHX01000482.1:156251-182148 GCA_004024805.1 Geosciurus inauris | reverse complement strand
TATGTACAATTTTGATGGTTTTGTGTATCAGTTAACATAAATGTATTAACAAGAGGCATTCTGATGACTTTTGCCAACATTAGGAAAATGAGGGCTGTTTTCTCTCCTAAGAAAAGTGTGTTTATTCTCCCTCAACCTTTCTGGCTTCTTGAAGCGATGCACTGTTTCCAGTAAGGAACTAAAGTGGACTTTGGGACAAGTGTGACATGCTGGCTGAGGCAGGGACTCAGGCCATGAGACATCATACTGTATTGCCCTGAGGATAATCTGGAGCCAAAAACCTATTTCTCTTGTCTGAGTATTTGAATAACTGGAGACACAGGTACCAGCCAACAACTTAATTACAGATTTTAAAAATTGGCATTAATCTTTTCTCTTTCCTGTATATATTCTCTTCCAGTGCCACAAGTCACAGAAAATTGCTCATTAAACTTCAAGCAATGCTATGTAGTGCGTGCTACCATTTATAGGCAATGCTCTCCAAAGTACAATTAGAGGGAGGATTATGACACACAACAATGGAGACAATTATTTCTGAAGTTTATTAATGCTAATTAGCATATGGCATCTAAGACAGCTGCTGATACTTCATTGCTAAATACTGAGGGACTAATTAGTGCTCCATGTTAATTAGCTTCCTCTGCATGTGCATCGTCCTTAGACACATATGCCCTGTCACCACTGGGCTATTAAAAGCCTGGCCCTGCTCTCTACAGGAACATGATGTGGCACTCAGGAGCTCCTCTAGAGCGCAGGCGCTGTTCTCCAGCAGGCATCCCTTAGCTGATTCCAGAAGCTTCCATGCTCCTCTCTACTCAGACACACTGATAAACTGTAAATGTCCACCTGCTAAAGAGATGATGACCTTTTAGTCTAACCAGCTGCTTTTCAGGTCCTGTCAGAGAGGAGTGACTTTAAATGCTAAAGAACACTGGTCGAAAGAGTGTTTGGCTTTTAATCTATTTAATAGTCAAACTGATTTTGGTTTTGCCAGTCCATTTATGCTTTATCATTTACATATGATTAAAATTCATTCGTAAACAAATCGGATACATTCACTTTCCCAATAATTAATTCAGTAACTTTTTTGTTCTGTTTATTCTCTTCTTTGAACTACAGCAAAATCATTTTTTCTTTAAAATCTAGATAAGAATTTACCTACAAAATTCACTTTTGAAAGCTATCGAAGTGTATAAGTCCGTAATGAACAAAGAATGTTCATTGTCAATTTTAACAGCTTTTCAGGGGCACTGTTCCCATGCTTTTCTGCTTGTTTGGGGTGAAGACCAACATGAGTAATTGGCTCATCCAGCATCGTGATACTCAGCACAACCTGTACACATGTGCACTTCTCTCAGGCACAAATGTATGACCGCAGGGCACATTATGGCTTCAAAGCCTAGAGACAGAGTCTAGTTTTAGTTACACACAGGGATTAATTAATGATGGTGTATACATTCATTTTGAACAGTTAATAAGAATATTTAGAGTTACCAATTGTCTGAATATGTTTGCCCATTACTTTACATCTTTGAAATATTTTAGTGATCATGTAACTGGTGTGAAAACATGGTACTTGCCATTAAAAATATAGAAATAAAGCTATCCACAGTGGAGTTTGTAGCATCGCTTGCCAAAGTTACAAACTACAATATATTCAACATCTAATAGGCCAGGAAATATGCAAAAGAGGGACCAAAAAGAAGAACAAATAACAAACCAGATGCGAAATGTAAACCAAAATCTTACTTAAATATGTTCCAGAGTTTAGATCAAGATTGTAGAGGACAGGGGTTTCCTTGGAGAGTTGGACTCGGTGTTCAGAAGAGGGAATGGCCTTTGATTTCTCATTAAAACATCTAGGCTTAGGAACCAGGATAACCCCCATGAGAAGCTGTCTTTCTTTCTCTATCTCTGCTTCCTCTTCTTGCAGCTTGTTCACCACTGTCTTCATACTTCCTGCTTCCTTCCCATAGGGCAAAGGAAATATTGCCAGCAAGCTAGATGTCAGGAGGTGAAAAGGGAGAAACAGATGAGGTGGGAAATCCATTGCTGTTCAGGATTTATGACGACTTAAACACTAAACTTAGTACCAAACCTAGAACCAACTTGGTATCATATAATGGGATCAACACCAAACTTGAGTCCTAGTCTGTTCATGGCATTGGCCTTCAAAACCTCTGAATTCTAATCTGGAAAATGAGAGTTTTTCTGCTCACAGGAGAGTATTTAAGACCATGTTCTCCGTCTTACTTCAAAGGACTGTTGTTTCAAGGAGCTAGGTAGCTTTTGGAATTTATGTACCAGCTCCTTGTCTCAGCTTTTCCATCTGTAAGATGTAGTTTTAATTTGCTAGTCTGTCTCGCACCAGGGACTCTTGGAAACAGTGCAAATACTTTGCTTGATACATACAAAAGTGAACATTTAGTCAAAATTCCTGTTAACACTCCTTCCTGACCTGAGGAGGTCTTTTCTTTTTCCTTCATTATTTTGGTAAATCATTAACCTCAAAGTTGAACTTTAGAAAGGGCACAAAGTCCATAGTCTCAATGTCTGAGTCCACAACTGTGGCAGACTTGGCTGTTAGTCGCCATTAGTCTTTACCTTATTACTGTATATAATTTGTGATGGGGAAATAGCAAATGTTAGTATACTGAGCCTGTAGAAAAAATACTCTCGTTCCACTCTAGTTCAGATCACATGTGAGCAGTGGTAGAAAATAACTACACCTGGCCCAATGGGGTAATTGGGAAGAATTGGTACCTAAGTCCCTTTGCTTTAGAAAACATTCAATTTTTAGTTCTCTCTTTGAGATATAAATCATCTTCCATCCCCTTTTTGGTTTATAAATCACAAATGCCTTTTTGGAGCCTGAGGAAGCAGATTCCTAAAGCAACCTTCTGAGACTGTGGTGCTCTTGCTCCCATCTCTGTGAGAAGGTAGGGTCGTAACTCTCAAGCTACCACCACTTTCCCTGGGCTGGGCTGACCTCTACCAGCTACCTCCACCTGCCAGTCTCTGGGGCCTTTCATTGACTCACCACAGCACTCTCGGCTCCCCTGCTCCTTGTCCGAAGAAGCTGACTTCAGTCTCTCCTGTGTAGCAGTCATCTCCAGGGAAACTTCCTGGCCTGTTTAACACTGTCCAAGACAGGTAACACCTTGGCAGACTTCTATGAACAACCTGGAAAGGCTAAGGAAGAGAACAATTAGAAACATGTATTTTGTCTTTCAAAAGTTTTCAAAGTGCCAGGCATGATGGCACATGCCTGTAATCCCAGAGCCTTGGGAGGCTGAGGCAGGAGGATCATGAGTTCAAAGCCAGCCTAAGCAAAAGCAAGGTGCTAAGCAACTCAGGGATACCTTGTCTTTAAATAAAATATGAAATAGGGCTGGGGATGTGGCTCAGTGGTCAAGTACCTCTGAGTTCAATACCTGGTTACATCCCCCTCCCCCAAAAAAGTTTTCAATGTATGTCAAAACACTAAATATCTTTAAGTTTTTGGAAAACAGAAATTAAAGAGTACTCATTCAAGTTGAGTGTAAAAAGCTACTATGCTGTGCCTGATATTACTGAGATAGTTGAAAACCATTTTTCCTATTGTCCCAAGTGTGAAAGTTATAAAAACTTAAATATAATATATAATTTTATAATATATAGCATAGTTATATAATGACATAATTAAATATAATTATAGTATGATGATATTAATATTAATAAATACAATAATATAAATGAACTCTAGATTATTTTTCCCTACCTATTTCAGTGTATCTGTGTATGCTAAAATAATTTCAATAATACTTTTCGAAATATTTGAAGGACTGAAATGTAAAATTTTAATGTGCCCATGTTTTTATAAGACTTTGCTGTCTCCAGTGATTGGGGCTCTGATAGCGCTAATGAAGTATGCCTTCAAGAATGATTACAAATGTTCATCTAAAATTTTACTTTGCTTGGCTCAACTGCCTTTGCTGTGTTGAGGAAAAGCTAGGTTCTTTATTTTTTGTTCAGCTGGTATTTCTTGTGGACATAGTCGTATTTACTTCAGTGACTCCTCCCTAAAATCTGTTCTGACCTTTGTACGGAGCTGTTCTCCTTCGAGTCCCAAAGGTTACAGCAATTAGACCATAGAGTGCCTTTGCAACTAAAATTCAAAAGGTCTATTTTAATTGTTATATTCTTCCATAGATCAATAGCCCCATTAAAATGATTCTCTTTTTTCTTCCTACTGATCCTGCTTTGACTGCAGTTGCAATGAGTTGAGAATCAAGCATAACTACAAAATTATCTAATTATTTTCTTCTACAAAAACATCTAATTTAGCCAGCAGAAAAATAAATATGCTCACATATTTTTTAAGACAATAATTTGAACTTTGCCAGAATGCAAGTGAATTTAGGATTTCAGTGAAGCAACATGGCCAGGATTGGACAGATAAAAATCACAGTGAATAAGTGCCCGCAGGACATTAGGACGTTTCCCTTGATCTGCTCTTTTGAATGACCACTGTGGGTTTTGCTCTCTGTCACTCTGTTACTACTTAGGCTTTTATTTTGTGTTTTTTCTCCACATAGAAATATATTTTTATGGCTGTATAGTTAGGGCAGATTAAATGTGTTCATGAATTTGGAGACGATGTCACTGATACATATGTGAGGACTTCTCAGGCTGTTTAAATACAGCCAAGGGGTGAGTGGCTTCATCTGGCATGGGTGGTCACTGAGTGTTAATTCTGCCCTAGCTTAGTTTTACAACCATTAAATAATACATAAACATTCTCATCGTAACTGCTTTAGGAGACTCAGTTCTAGAAAAACTACAAGTAAAACAAGCAGAGGCGAGAGAAGGTGGGTACAAATAGATCCACTGACATATATATTTGCCCAAAGGTTATCTGATACTCATATTTTATAGCTTTCCTACATGAAATAAATAATATTCCAAAATAATTCAGCCTCAAAATGAAATGATTCACTATCACTATTCTTCTGAACATATTGAACATATTTTGCAACATCAGAATGATTAACCTCAAGTGCAAAATTATGTTGCTGATTTACATAACCTTTGGTGACTTTTTAAAAGATCTTTAATTATGAGATCTTTTAATCACTACATTATAAGCCAAAGGAGCAAAGTTTCCCTGTAGTCTCTGTTCCCATTTGTCCTCAGAGTTAAAGTGTGTCTGATACATGGTCTACCCACTGTAAATATTTATTAAGTGCATGAATTAACCCACCACTCAAGAAATTTTAATTATTATAATAAAAAGAAATATTAATACTCAATATATTCAAATATATATGTGCACCTATCATGATACAAAATTCTGTGTTCATGCATATCTGACATAAATATAGGTATATATAATATGAAATTTTATAAAGTCATATTTCAACTGGTTGATTTTGTTAAATTCATTAAATGATAATTGTCATAAAGTCTGTTTTGCCATTCAATGATATCTTTGAAATAGCCTAAGTCATAATAAAAATATTTTTGAGTTCAAGTAATCCTGATGTACTATGTGACTTGATTATTTAAATACTTTATTGTTCAATACTAACTTCTACCACATTTTCTATTTTTAAAAAACTAAGAAATTTGCATAGTTTTATTTAGTTGTAATAAATTTATTGCATTATGAAAGTAAATGTTATTAAATAATTGCATGGGCCCAGTGACTCTTTCCTACCTCTTACTGGTCATATCATTACTAATGTATTCTATAAGCAATATGAGTGCATAAGAAAGAAAGGACATTTGGAAGAGATAATAAGAAAGATCATTTGGATATTCCAGATTCACACATGATCATAATGGACAAGGTTAAAGCAATTATTTTAAATGATGTTATTATAATGAAGATAACCAGATAAGCTATAATAGAAATAACATACTTCCTTATATGTATGATTAAATATGGAATTATTTTGAAGAATAGCTGAGGATATTTTATTCAATAAATTTAGAGTCACATTATAGAGAGTGAATAATCAGCCTATACATTTAAGATGTTAGGAAAGGAAAGGTTTTGATTGTATCATATTACATGGACTGTTTCTAATATTAATAATATTCTATTATATTTTTTATGAAGTGCATAGTTCAGTGAACATTAGCCTGAGAATTTTGACTTCCTGTGCCTTGATTGAGACTCTCCCTACTTAGGTACCTTATTTTATTGCACTTACATTCTCCATACTTTACTATACTCAGTTGCCTTTCTATTTATCCATTGTCCATTTTTCTATGTCTACATATCTATTTCTATGTCATTTGTATCTATCAACCTACTACCTTTCTTTCATCTCTCCCCAGCACATTATGTCTTAATTTACATCCTATTTATACTTTGTTTAAATCTGAGGAAGAAAAGATCCCATTCAAGCATCCTGGGCAGTTATCTGGAGATTAGAGAATATACAACTATTTCTTAACTCTTATTCTTACAGTAGATTTTTATGGCTATATTTTAATTATTTAATTACTTTTTCTCAATGTGGACATCAGTTCTCAGGTCAGTACACACACATAAGAATATGTGAAAATGGGTCTTGTGGAAATGGTAAAAGATCCCCAGATTCTCACTTTGAAGTGGGTTTTAATAGCTTTTGGCAGACTCCAGATTTCCCTAAGTACTATTTGGACATTGAGATGCAAGAAAAAGAAAATTCATTTAGGGCACCAGAGAGTTGAGGGAGCAACAAAGAGTGGAGTTGTAAAACTCTGCAGAGAGGATGTCACTGGAGTCGGCTGATGACCTGTGGGATTCAGATCCCTGGAGTATTTACTATTATTGAGCTTGGACCAAAAATTCAGGTTAGCTTGGGTAGAGGACCACTTTGAGGAAAAGAAAAAACCAGAAGAAATAATCTTGATGGTCTCTAAGATTGTAGTATATATATATATATATAAACCAATTGGCTAAATTATAGATATAATTGGTTAAAGTAAAACAAAAAGCTTTTAGTACAAGGTGTAAGACTTACTTTCATGGTCTGGATGTAAGAAATGACATGCAGCATTATATCTTACTAAAGTAAGAATTTCTTTGATTTAGAAGTCATTAATAGAATGTAAAGAAAGGCACTAATTAGAAGATAGCTGCAATGTTTCTTCTGAACTTGAATCTAGAACATATGAATAATGCCTTAAAGCAATAAGAAAAAGGTTGTGATCATTTGTAGAAATACCATTTACCAAAAAATGATGTCCAAGCATTCAATGATGATCAAACAGTCACTCCTCATGCTTCACCATCAAGGACATGCAAATTAAAGCTACCTATTTGCTTACAGGGCTTAGCAAATATTGTGAGCTTGGAGCGAGTGGCCCTCAGACAGGATCTGAAGGGATGCATGTAAGTGACTGTTGTCATTGATGATATACAGGCTTTACTCCCCAGCAATTCAGCTCCCATATGTGTGCTCAGTGAAAAGGCACACAGATCATTAGATTCCACTAGAATGTTTATAGCAGCATTATTTGTAAGAGCACAACATTAAAAAGCTTAAACATATATTAGCTGTAGAAGGGGTAAAATCCTTCCTCTAGATTTGTGCAGTGGGATGCTGTCCTTGCTCTTTAGGACCAATTCAATTGGGTTTAAAAAGGAGGAGCACGGACCTCCTCTGTGGTAGTGGCAGTTCAGAGTGTCAACTTTAAGCAGGAATGGCTGGGAAGGATGGAGGGAGAAGCAGTGTGCTGGTGAGCACGACCTTGACCTGAGACCAAGGGCTCCTGGGGTAGGAGATATTCTCTCTATGGCAACAGTGGAATCTACAAATGACAATTTGTGTTCTGTCCTTTATATAAGTGGATTCAAAATGAACGTTCAGTGAAAACCACAAATAAAAATAATAAGATCATCCTATGAGTAGACCAAAAACCGGACTTGCAGGTCAAACAGAGCTCTCTGTATTTTACTGCTCTGGAATACACCAGCTAGGGTTAAAACCTGTATTAATAAATACTGTTTCTTTCAAGACGATGCATAGTGGCATCACTAACATTTGACACCAAAAGTAATTAGGCTATAGGAGGCTGGATTCTTGAGAAACACACAGAAAGGAAATGGAGGTTTAGTTAGTATAGTCAAGTGATGGATAAAATTATGAATATTTTTGCAATTGCATATGAAATAAAAATTCTTCCAGTTGCATTTCCTTTTGATGTACAATTAATTGACTATTTCCTCTTCACTGCATGACACACTATTAAATTTCTTAACTGATCTGAAACACTTTTACAGAAAGCTTAACATAACTTTATTGAAATTATTTTAAAGGTAAATATTGATATAATAAACTACAATATTGGCACACTAAATCATGCCAAGTAAATATATGCTAAATAAAAAAGTTGATTAAAAATGTGGTGATATCTTGGGCTGGGGTTATGGCGCAGTGGTAGCATGCTCGCCTAGCACGCGTGAGGCACTGGGTTCAATCCTCAGCACCACATAAAAATAAAATAAAGATATTCTGTCTGCCTACAACTAAAAAATAAATATTAAAAAAATGTGGTGATGTCTACAATGAAAAATAATGATCATAGATATAGCTAATTGAATTGTGTGGACACAGTGAAATTTAAAGTTGGGTGAGCAAATGCTACTTCATAATTCAGTAGCAATATATGCAAAGAATCTCAGCAATCAAAGAAAATATTTCATCAAATATAGCTATTTAAAATACTCCACATGATGATGTGTGTGTATATCTCAAGAATAAAATACAATTCAGGGAGGACTTCAAATGATGTGCTGAACATTGAGATTGTTCTAGAGAAAGTGTTATAAATGATGCTCTGACGTACAAAAAGGCTCACAAGTCATCTGGCCTCTCCTGACAATTCTTGATTCTGAATTCTGTCAGAAAGATTGGGTTTCCTTCTCCATTAAACCTGCAAACCTACATCTGCTATTTCTGGGGTCATACAGCAGCAAGTGTTTCATATCAGCAAAGTGACATGGAAGGTACTCTCAAGGAATCAAGACAAATTGTTGTACTTGTATGTGGGGTGAAGAATTTGCCCATTAACCTAGATTCTCATTCCACTTTATTTAGAATTACCTGATTATAGTTGTTTTGTGTTAGTATTCTTCCCCAGACTTTAAAAAAGATCCTGATTAAAATAAAACATTAATCCTTTAAATCTACTAAGGTATGCATTTGTTTTAATTGCATGTTTATTGATGTATAATTTCCATACACCACAATCCCTCCAGTTTTGTTTATGGGGTCTATGTACACTGATAAATATAAACAGTTATGTCATAGCCACAATCGAAACAGAACATTTCTACCTCCCCAGAAAGTTCCCTCAGGTCGTTCTGTGAGAGTCATGCCCCCCAGGCTCTCTCCTAATATTACTGAGCAGTATTTCATTTCATAGACATACAATGTTTGTTCATTCACTAACTATTCATGTGTTATAATTTTTAGCTTTAGATTTTGATCAAGAGTGTAATATAAATATGTAAGGTATTGGTATTTTGTCTTAGAACACAAAAATATTGTTTGATATACATTTTGTTCTTGAATCATATGACAGGCTTTCAATGTAGTTTTATATTTAAATCTTTTTTTGGGGGGGTACTGGGGATTGAACTCAGGGGTACTAGACCACTGAGCCACATCCCCAGCCCTATTTTGTGTTTTATATAGAGACAGGGTCTCGCTGAGTTGCTTAGCGCCTCACCATTGCTGAGGCTGGCTTTTGTACTCACAATTCTCCTGTCTCAGCCTCCCAAAGTACAGGGACCACCGCACCTGGCTATTCAAATCTTATTACAGCACAAAAGTTGGGCATAAAGAGGAAACTTCTGACATTTATTTTGAACTCTAGAGATAATTTTTAATTTAACTCTTGAAGAAACTTATGTATTTACTTCTATATTTGTCAGGGATCACCCAATATGCTTTGATAATCAATTGTGTGTGTGTGTGTGTGTGTGTGTGTGTGTGTGATGCCAATGTCCTAAGTAACATTTAGAGGTGTAAGATATAAAATAACAATGTGTTTGGCGCGCGCGCGCACACACACACACACACACTCATGTATTAGGTATGAACCATAATCTGCTTTTTTTTTTTTTTTGCTTGCTATTCTTCTGAATTTTATTCAGGAGCCTGTGTGTAAAGGAGAAGAAACTGTTGTAAATATTCCTTAACTGAGGGAAAACCCTGCTTCCTCCTTGGACACGTTAGTGCTATTGAGTGGGTTCTGGTGTGACTGCAGTCATAACTGGTTTTGGCAGGTCTGTTCAGGACTTGGTAGAACTTAGGACATGAGTGCCTCTGAAACCCCAGTGTTCACTTTGTGTTATAGCCAGTTTATTAATCAGAGCTTGGGGGATATACAATATATATTACCATAATTTTATAATATGTATTATTATATATTATATAATCAATAATGATATATTATATTATTAATTATTATATATTGTATTATATATAGTACATATACTATATGTACATATAGTATATGTACTATATATGGTGGGACTTATTATGGGAATTGGCTCACATGGAGACCAAAATATCCCACAACATGCCTTTGGAAGCTGAAGACCTAGGAAGGCCAGTGATATAATGTAAAGATCTCAGAACCAGGAGCTCTGATGTGAGAGGGAGAAATTAGATGCCCAGCTCAGAGAGCTTCCTCTCAGAAGCAAAACCTGCTGTCCAGTGCCTTTTGCTCTATCCAGGCCCTTGATGGATTGGATGATGCCCACGCTCAGGGGTGAGGGTGGATCTTTGGTCTTCCTCACTCAGTCTGTTTGTTTAAATGCTACTCTCTTTGCAGAACAGCATTACAAATAAACCCATAAAAAATTGCTTTACCAGCTCTCTGGGCATCCCATAGATCAGTCAAGGTGGTGCAAGAAATTTACCCACATACACAACTCCCAGTCTTTGGAGTCAAGTAGCAGTTTCTGCTCTCCAACCATCCTTGTTTCTGAAAATTAGGAGATCCCTCTCTCTTCCTATCCCTTTCCCAATCTTGCAAGGCCTGGGCCTTGCACACAGGAAATTTCCCTGGACCTGAAACACCGAGGAAAGGCGTAACTCTTTGGAATATTTTACCCTTTATTGAAGCCCTAAGGCAAAACCTGTGTGTTGTAGACACAGCCTTTGATTGGACTCCTCAGGATTCGAATCTCTAAAGGCAAACTGCACTTGGCCCATAAAAATTTATTAAAATGTAGGCTAGGATGGGCTTGCTCTGTCTTTTTTTAAAAATTATTCTAATTAAGTTTACATGAGAGCAGAATGCATTTGAATTCATTGTTCATAAGTGGAGCACAACTTTTCATTTCTCTGGTTGTACACAATATAGTTACACCATATGTGCAGTTATACATGAACCTAGGGCAATGATGGCCATCTCATTCCACCATCTTTCCTGTCCCCATGTCCCATCCCTTCCCTTCCCTCCCCTTTGACCAAAATTTCTCCACTGTTCCCATGCCCCCTCCCACATTATGGATCAGCATCCACTTATCAGAGAGAACATTTGGCCTTTGGTTTTTGGGATTGGCTGACTTCACTTAGCATGATATTCTCCAACTCCATCCATTTACCTGCAAATGCCACAATTTTATTCTCTTTTATTGCTGAGCAATATTCCATTGTGTATATATACCCAAGTTTCTTTATCCATTCATCTATTGAAGGGCATCTAGGTTGCTTCCATAGTTTAGCTATTGTGAATTGAGATGCTATAAACATTGAAAGGGCTGCATTAATGTAGTATACTGTTTTTAAGTCCTTTGGGTATAGACCAAGAAGTGGGATGGCTGGGTCAAATGGTGGTTCCATTCTAAGTTTTCTAAGGAATTGCCATACTGCTTTCCAGATCGGTTGTACCAATTTGCAGTCCCACAGCAATGTATGAGTGTGCCTTTTCCTCCACGTCCTCACCAACACTTGTTGTTTGTATTCTTGAAAGAAGAACTAAATTGAAGAAGAGCTTAGAAGATAGAAAGATCTCATAGAAAGATCCATGCTCTTCGATAGGCAGAATCAATATCGTCAAAATGGCCATACTACCCAAAGCGCTATACAGATTCGATGCGATTCCAATTAAAACTCCAGTGTCATTCCTTCTAGAAATAGAAAAAGCAATCATGAAATTCATTTGGAAAAATAAGAAACCCAGAATAGTCAAAATAATCCTTAGCAAGAAGAGTGAAGCAGGAGGCATCACAATACCAGTCCTTAAACTATATTACAAAGCTATAATAACAAAAACAGCATGATATTGGCACCAAAATAGACATGTAGACCAATGGTACAGAATAGAAGACACAGAGACAAACCCACATAAATACAGCTATCTCATATTAGACAAAGGTGCCAAAAACATGCATTGGAGGAAAGATAGCCTCTTCAACAAATGGTGCTGGGGAAACTAGAAATCCATATGCACCAAAATGAAACTAAACCCCTATCTCTCACTATGCACAAAATTCAACTCAAAGTGGATCAAGGACCTAGGAATTAGACGAGACAGTGTGCCTAATATAGGAAAAAGTAGGCCCAAACCTTCATCACGTCAGATTAGGTTCTGACTTCCTTTACCCTGTCTTTTGAGGTTCCTCTTCCACTCCTATGATTTCAGCTTACAAGAATGGAATGAGGGGCTTTTCTCTCCTGGCAAGGTCTTGGCCTTCCCTGGAATTTACTCCATTATGCTTCCTTGTATCATCCACTCTATTATGCTCAGAAAAAGGTGTAACTTTATAGCTTATCCATCTTTTTCTCTTTTTTAAAAATATTTTTTTTAGTTGTAGATGGACACAATATCTTTATTTTATTAATTAATTAATTAATTAATTTATTTATTTATATGTGGTGCTGAGTATTGAACCCAGTGCCCCATGCATGTGAGGCAAACGCTCTACCACTGAGCTACAATCCCAGCCTCTCCATCTTTTTCTTATTCGGTGGTGACTATTTGTGATCCTGACATCATAATCGAAAACACAAGGTTACATTTCTTTTTTTCCTTCAGTAAAAATTTGAGAGATGTAGAGTTCAATAACATCTAGCAATTTTGTACCATGTCCCACAGTTTTAATTAAACACACAATGCAGAGCTGTCAAGATATTTCCCTTTTGTATCTCTGTTGTCATTCTTAAACCTCTCTGTGATGAATGAATGGAGTAACACATGTTCACTAATATCTCATACAAGAGTCAATCACTTGTGATCAAGAGTCTAGTTACTATTGTTTTCTATTTTTACACTATAGTTTATCACTTAGGTCTTCCAGGATGTTCCTAAAATTATAAAATAATGGCCTTTGCCATCTGGAGATTTCTAGATAGCTGCAGGTGTTTGCCATAGTTCTACAAGTCTTCATTTGAAACTACAATGTCAGTATTCTCTTCTTTTAAGTTCCCATTTATGTGCCTATGAGCCACTGTAGTTAAAAAGATGAAAAACAAAGTGTGATCATTTAAATGGTTCAAATTGAACCTGATCTTTAGATGAAGCACTTACTGTTTTTCAGTGAAGAGCCAACACACTGAAAATAATTGGGCAGATTCTAGGTAGTTCGTGGCCTTGGAAGAGCTTTTCTTTTTCTGTTGTGTTATCAGGAAACTCTCCACTAGAACGTCTTTGACAGCTTGTCCACTGATTCGTTTCCACATGTTGGTTTTAAGAGTGGTTACTGCAATTAGTGTCGTCTTTGTAGAGTTTGCAATTTGTGGGTAAGTCTGTTTGCCTCAGAGAATTTGGTAGTTTCGAGCGTTAGCCAAACAAATGTCAACACATTTATATTTTAAGTTTTTTCTTTTTCTTTTGGTTGACCTTTGGAAAAACTCACTTATTCAAATAACTTTGATTAGTGTGGTACTTTTCACAGTTACCCTTTCATTATTTGACCTAGGTAATCTTAGCGTCATAAATCCACCTGCACATCTTTATAAGTTGGGATTAACTGTGGAGTATCTCAAATTTCAGCAGATGAATATATAACTATGAGATAAATTCCCAAAGACTTTCAATTAGGGGAACTCAAATGGAAGGAGCTATTTTTGCCTATTCAAAATTCATCTCATGTTAGGGCTGCAAGAACAAACTGTTTAAATACATATAAGCAACAGTACTTAATGTTCATTTCTGTAACAATAAAAACAATCTCAGTGATATAGTAAAACAGTGGCTTATGTATCACTCACAGCCTATGTACGGAGGGTATGAGTCCCTGCATTGGAAAGAGGATGCTTCGTCTTGTGCACTTTTCAGTGAATATCCTTAGTCTGGAATAAAGAAAACAGCCTTAAATGCTCTTGACTCTATCTGGAGAGGAGAGCCGAAGTGTTGTTTTTCTTATTCTATTGAAGACATCTAGGTGAGATAGGGATTTAGAATAAAGAGAGAGGTGCTGAATTTAAAGGAGGCGCTTAGAAGCTACCGAGATGTAGAAAGCACAGCTGCAAACCTTGGCCATGCCTGTGGCCCTTGCCCTTGTAAAATGAGGGGAATACCCAAGTGCAGGGAAAACTGGCCTGGCATTGTGCAGCGTCACCCTGGCCCACCTTCACTCCAGACCCTGGTGCAGCCCTCGGGCTTCTCAATCTCGAGACAGCCCACATTCCCCACTGAATGTGCGTCTACCTTCCTAAATAAATCTCTGCCTGTGCCTTGGTCTAGCTGGTGCTGAAATTCTTCTCCATCACATCTGCCCAGAACCACACTGCTCCTGAGTTGAGCATCCCTCCCCTCTGGGCACTCCTTGGACCCTACTCCAGACACCTCTCCTGTGATCTAGGCACCTAGCAATGCCACTTGCAAAGGGAGCTTGGGAATTGATGTTGATGAGTTGTTATAATACTTGAAAAAGACAGGTGGCCAAGGCTGACGTGGAAGCAGGGCATCTCAGACAGTGGGGACCCTCAAGCACTTAACATGGCCACTGCACTGGAAGAATCCATGTGAGGGCAGCTAACATGTGATAAACATGTTTACCTGTGACTATTTATTTATTTGTATTAATTGTGGTGCTAGGAATCAAGCCCAGAGCTTCAGACATGCCAGGCCAACACTCTACCACTTAGCTACACTTCCAACCACTTTTTAAAAAATAAAATTATATTTATAGGTTTTAAAAATTTTTTAATTTATTTATTCTACTTAGGTATACATGATAGCAGCATGCATTTTGATTCATTGTACACAGATGGAGCACAACTTTTCATTTCTCTGGTTGTATGTGAGGTAGAATCACAACATACATGCAGTCATACATAAAGCTAGTGCTATGATGTCATCTCATTCCACTATCTTTACTGTCCCCATGACCTCTCCCCCTCCCACCCTTGTGACCAAAGTTCCTCCACTCTTCCCATGTCCTCCTCCACATTATGGATCAGCATCCACTTATCAAAGAGAACATTCGGCATTTGTTTTTTTGAGATTGGCTTACTTCACTTAGCATGATATTCTCCAACTCCATCCACTTACCTGCAAATGCCATAATTTTATTCTCTTTTCTTGCTGAGTACTTTTCCATTGTGTATATATACCATTTGACCCAGCTATCCCACTCCTTGGTCTATACCCAGAAGACTTAAAAACAGCATACTACAGTGACACTTCAAGGCTTATAGCAGCTCAATTCACAATAGCTAAACTATGGAACTAACCTAGATGCCCCTCAATAGATGAATGGATAAAGAAACTGTGGTATATATACACAACCACTTTTTAAAATATATACAGATTGTGAAATTCAATGTGTGATTTAAAAAGTGGTTTCTAAGCTAAGCAAAAGTACTAGACCATATAGATGAACTCACTTTTTAAATAATAATTTGTATACATTTTAATAGCAAAATCTTATCAGAATCTTATCAGATAATTCTTTCTCTTTACTTTCTTTATTATAATTCTTTTTTAAAAATTGGCAAAGGGTTTACACAAGAAATCTTGTACCAAAATATAACATAAAACACACATATGTTGACTTTAGCACACTCGCACATGATGGAGATCCATTGCCAGGATTCATTCTGTTTTAAAATTACTGATGGATAAGAAAAAAGTTATAGAATAACTTTGTACATTATTCTTGTACAGAATACAAGAATAATGTAATAATATTATTATTACATTAATAATAATGTAATAATATTATTATTACATTAATAATAATGTAATAATACATTACATTACAGTGCTGGAAATAATTTCAAAATTGATATGATCTTTTGTTTACATTGGAGATTTTCCTGCATTCTAGAATACCAAACAGGGCACAGTAGCATTTATTAACAATATAAATGTGCTGCTAATATTAGAAAAAGGTGAAAAACAGAAAATCATCTTTCTTGATGTATCTAATATTATCCATAAATGCATCAAGAATACATTTATTGTTGTTGATATTCTTATTTGTTTTATAATTATATTGGAATTAAGTCAGTAACTATAAGTCACCATAAGTAAAAGATGGAAAGTATATTTCATTTATAATTATTCTAGTTAAATCATAAAAATAGACAACCACATCCTTCCTGTCATGAAATAGAGAAAACCATTTTCCTTATGTCAATTTATATTAATAGACATGTCATTGAGAGAGTTATATATTTGTCTTTTCTATTAGACATTCATCGGTGCCTAATTTCTCTAATTTATTATTGTGGGAATATATTCTGTTGAATTAATGCATATACACAAAATGTATAATAATAATTTGTAACAAAAACATTGTGCTATGTAGTCCCTTTAGGAGGGACTAAAAAATAAGAAAAAAGAATTTTAGTATGCAGGTATCCACTACAATATAAAATAATAAATGCTATTGAAAATGCTGAAATTTATGAAAGTTAAAATAGTTGTCAAATTTAAAATTGACAGCATCAGAAACATACATATGACACAGATAAAATCTGAGAGGAAGAAATATTTCCAATAAAGTAAGTAAATGGAGAGGGGGATTTTGTGAGTTCTGAATAAAAGGAAAACTTTATAGCAAAAGCATTTAATATTCAGTCAACAGCATTGGAACTGGCTGGGAATTGGACCAGGTTTGGAGGAACAGTACAGGACAGGAGTAACAAGTCAGTCTAGAGTTACATCAGGAAATAAACTCTTTCTGAAAATAAACTATTTCTCAAATATTTATAGAGTGTCCTGCATTCTGTGAGGCACTAAGTGAGGAGAGCAGGAGAGCAGGAATCTGGTAGTTAAGCCAACAGAGGAAAATCACATGAAGCTCCTGTGCTAAGGTAAAGGTCTGGGAAGCAGAAAGTCTGAAAGTCACTAAATAGGACATGAGCTTCTCAGGGTGAAAGGCTGTGATAGCCACACATGGGAGATGGGAATGAGCATGTATGGGTGAAGATGTTCAGAGCCTGAACTAGTGAGTTCAAAGACCTCGGGGTGGCCACATGCCCACTGTATAGATAGTTAATAATATGGGCCTGTCCTTGAGTGTGACTTAGGAGAGGAGAGCTCATTAGTGAGGAATTTGGAGAGCCTTTGAGGAAGCACCCTCAAGGTTATTGCTCGGGGCCATCTGGCACACTAAGGAGGTCTTGGTGCCTAAAAATGTTCAGCCTTTGATCCTGTGAGTTTTGGAACCTGGCCAGTTCCCACCTCACAGAGATTTTACAGCCTAAGGCCAGCTGTATAACGCTGGACTGCATGTCGGGAGGGGTTGCTGTGCCTTTTTAAGTCCTCCAAAGGAGAAAGAAGAGAGAAGGGTTCCAACTGGAGAGAGAGAGAAAAAGAGTTCCAACTGGAAGGAGAAGAAATTCCACCAGAGAAGGAGAAATTCAACCAAAGAAGAAGAAATTCAACTGGGGAAGAAGGAATCTGATGCTTTGAGTGAGAAGAAGGAATCTGACTTGTGGGAAGAAAGCTGACTCTCACCTATGTTTCTTACCCTACCCTCAGTGTTGCTCCTTTTACCTGAGGATAGATGTTGAAGGTATTGGTTATGCTGTGAGTAAAGAAGGAGGATCTTGACTCTCACCTATGTGTTTACCCTACCCTCAATGTTGCTTCTTTTACCTGAGGATAGGTGTTGAAGGTGTTGATGCTGTTTTGAGTAAAGAAGAAGGATTTTGAAGATGATGATGGTGCTCTGAGGAGAAAGACTCTTAGCTCTGTGCTTACCCCATTCTTGGTGTTGCTTATTTTACCCAGAGCTGGGTGTTGGAGGTAATGATGGTGCTGAGTGGACCTGCAAACCCGTGTTGTGTTATCCGGTGTTGATTGGTGAGTGCTTATTGGGCTGGAGCCGCTCTGTCTTTCTTTTCTTCTATATTATTGATTCATTATATACAATATTGCAAAGTATAACTGTTGCTTGCTTATTGTTATATTATCTCATATTAAAGCTTATAAAACCCATCCTGTTGTGAGGCTGGTGATTCACCCCATGAATCTGCCTAGATAAATTAGTCTGGGATCCAGACCAAGACACCCACAGGGTCAAGCTACCAGGAAAACCCAGGGTGGCTGGGGCAGAGGCAGTCAAGAGAGGCAGGAGGAGAGTCAAGGGGAATATTTGGAGGATGATGGTGACAAGCTGGTGTTTTGCTTTATCTGCTACTAGAGAACAGTTTCTTAAAGAACGTTTTGACCAACTTTACATTTTGAAAACCCCTCTGGCTGCTGTATATAAAATAAAATGGGAGGGGAGTCGGAAGGTGTCACATAGAAGCAAAGGAACCATTTAGGACACAAAGAAAATGAGCCACCTGAGAAAGTCCATTGTGTGGAGATGGCGCCGACTGGACTGTGCAGGTAGAACTGCCTGGGAATTGGATGTGGATGTAATAGACACAGGATTTTCACTGAAGCAATGAGAAAATTGGAGTTGCCTTGATTAAGTTGGAAGAAAATGAACAAACTAGGAAACGGAAAGCAAACAGAAAAGTAAACAAAAACAAAATAGCAGAACAGATGGAGAATTATCTTGTAAGTTTCAAATACCCATTATATATCCAAAAGATGCTAGTGAAAATAGAATAAGCCAGGCACAGTGGAGCACGCCTGTAATCCCAGCACTTGGGGAGGCTGAGACAGGAGAATCACAAGTTCAAAGCCAGCCTCAGCAACAGTGAGGCGCTAAGCAAATCAGTGAGACCCTGTCTCTACATAAAACACAAAATAGGGCTGAGGATGTGGCTCAGTGGTCCTGAGTTCAATTCCTGGTACCAAAAAAAAAAAAAAAAAAAGAAAGAAAGAAAGAAAGAAAGAAAGAAAAGAGAATAAACACAGAATGTAGGGTTCAGGTAGGTCCAGTTTGGAATTGCACTCGTGTGGTATAGTTTAGACATGAGATATCCCCCAAAAGCTCATGTGTGAGACAATCCAAGAAGGTTTAGAAGAGGAATGATTGGGTTATGAGAACCTTAAATCAATCAGTAAATTAGTCCCCTGTAGACAGGTAGGGTGTGGCTGGAGGAGGTGGGTCACTGGGGGCATGCCTTTGGAGTACATACTTAGTATCTGGTGAGTGGAGCCTCTCTCTCTGCTTCCTGATCATCATGTCCTGAGTTGCTTTCCTCCACCACACACTTCTGCCATGATGTTTTTTTCCCTCATCTCAGGTCCCAAGGAATGGAGTTGGTCATCTGTGGAGTGATCTCTGAAGCTGTAAGACCCCAAATAAACTCTTCCTCCTTTTATTGTTCTTATCGGGTGTTTTGGTCACAGTAGAGGGGAAAAAAACAATCCTGACTAAAGCAATTTAGAAGCAGTTACCTTCTATAAGCTCAAGGTAATGGATGAGCCCACCAAGGTGGTGAATATATGAGAATAAGATGTTCATGGACTGACTGGCTAGCTAACCTCAGAGCCTGCAGAGATGAGGTAAGAATGGCAAAGGAAGCTGAGCAAAAGAACAGAAATCATGAGAATCTGAGGAAAAAAATATGAGGAACACAGTATTAATTAGTTCAAATTCTGCTAGTGATGGAAAGAAATGAGTCCTAGAATTGAGTGCTGTATTTAGCTACTTAGGACGCTGGTTACATTAAAGAGATCAATTTCCATGGAACAATGAGGAAGGAACCTGGTGAAATAGGGCTCAAGGGAGCACAGGTATTTGAATCACCGACTACTGTAGAAGATCTAGAGATTGTTTTGCGAGCGGGATACAACACACTAATGGATAAAAGGCAGAGGTCTCTTTCATTACTTACGACTCCAGTAGAGAAACTTCTAGGCAGGGCTACATAGGAGGCTGCACCAGGCACAGGAAGGGCAAGTTGGGGCAGTGATAGCAGGGTGGGCTGGGGAGGGTGGGATGAGGTGTTATATATGGCCAGCAGGTGGGGTGAGCTAGGTTCTCAGGACTCCTGAGGATTGGCTAATTTGAGGAACTTCACTGTCCCTGGGTGTCTGATACCTGATCCAGGAGTGACTTAGGTCTGATGCAGAGTGGGGCTGGAAAGAGAGCCCAATAAAGGAGGCGGATTGGAGGAAGTGAGCAGAAGCCTTAGCCAGGGACTCAGCAGTGGGTGAAGACAGCATCTGAAAAGAGGAAATCACCTGCGAAAGAGGTAATTGTCAATCAAAGGATTTAAGAGACTTTCATCTTGAACTTAAATAACTGACATAGCCACACTTGAGTTTTGATACTAAAATTGGACAGCACTATATATCTGAAATGTATAGAATCATACATTTTCATGTAGGTAAGAACCTGCGAAGCAACTACGATTTGGCAAGTTTTTCTCAAGATCCCTTTTCCCCCATTAAATGACATGGCACATTATGGAGAGTAGATTTAAATGCCATGTTCGCTTCCAAGGTTTCAGATTAAACACTAAAGTGTTCCAGCTGTAAATTTTAATATCCGTTCAAAGACTATTTCCTTCCAAATTCTTACACATCAAATCTCAAAGCAGCAACCCAACATGAGGGATGACTTTGGGCATGTTTCAACGCCAATCAAATGCTATCAACCACCATCATGAATCACTCTTTGTGCTAAGTAAGTATCAAACCTGACATGTCTTTGACTTATGCTGAAAAGTTCCTACATATAATAGCTGTGAATTGTAATATATCAAAAATCATGCTAAAATGTTCAAAGAGTATTTCCTTTGAAATACAGTGTCTAACAGGTGTTCTTCTAAGTGACACTTGAGTACCACTTTTTGCGAGACTCCGTGGATTGTGGCATCTGGCAATATATTATTTCTAATTTCAATTTCTCAGTGGCATACTTGGAAAGTACCTGATTGACTGGCTTTAGATGAGCATGGTCCTTGTGTCAAAATAAAAGTTCAGGCTGTAGAAAATTACAGAATTATGAAGCTCTTTATACTAAACTGTGATCCGTCTGGTTTTTGCAATGCAAATAAAGAAAGCAATTTTGGTGTAATTCATCAGTGTTTGAAATCCCCTAGCATGCCAGGAACATGTTTTTTAATTGACTGGTAAATCATTCTGTGATCAGTTTAGCAAATTGTTTTTCTCTTCTTTTTCTGGTCCAACTCTGGGGAACATGGCTGTTTGGTTGTTAACTATTTTTTGTCTTCTTTGGAACTGATCTGTAACCTGTGTATCAGGTAAACAAGTCCAACTGGGAAAACATTCAAAGTGTGAGAATTCAGATGCTCCTGGAATTAAGTATATGTAGCATCCTACCCCAGAATTATTAAATCTGAGGCTTCTTATTAGCAACTGAGTTTCAAACTTGGTAAAAGCTTACTTCCCTCCAGAGAGAGTCTAAAACAGAATGTTTGCAAATAACTAGGTCAAGGTATACAGTATTTCCTCAAAACAGACCTGGGGCTACACTATCTATACCACAGAAAGAGTGAACCCAGTTAATTGTGTAAAATATGAGTTACAGTGTACTGATAAAACACAGTTCAAAGAGTACATACTTTACGGTTTTCAAAATCGAAGTGTCATTTGGAAGCTGTGACTATAGCTGATGTTATTCTGATGATCTCAATCCATGTAGAGCTATGAAGTTCACCTTCCACTCTCCTGCTCCATGCATCTTCTCCTGTGTCATCCTTCTAGCAGATCCTTCTAGCAATGACTCACTGAGGCTTTTTCTGTGTGTGACATTCCAGAATAACTGCTTTCAGCCCGTTGCATGCCAGTTCTCCTTGGGTCCTCCATAACGTGCAGCCTGTTTGAAGACTGTGGAAACTGCAAAACCTTCCAGTCTTGAAGGATTTCCTCTTAGGGCTCACTCTTTGGGGACTTCCATTTGGACACAAAAGCCCGCACCTTGTTTTTTGGAAGCAACTTCCATTTGGCCTACCTGGGGCGGTTCAAGACTGTTTGCGTTATATTTTCTCTTTCCTCAAGTCCAGTGATGTCACCATGTTCACAGCCATTTCCAAATCATTGAAAAGTAATTTTTAAGGCAACATTTGATACTCCAGTACTGTGATTTAGAAAGAAGTATCAGATCCAGTTCACCTTACGGTGTGATAGCCCCAGCCATCGACACACACGTAGACTGTGTTTACCGTCACTCATTTTTATTAATTTTATACTCACCACTTGAAGAATTATTGATATGAATGAAGAATTATAAAATTTTATTGTATTTTATTATTGCATTAACTGTCATGTTGAAAAACATATTGAAAGGGAGCTCTCAGTATTTAACATGTAACAAATTCCTGGCATAATGTTATTTGAAGCCTTCATTTAATGCATGACTAAACCTTGTTTCATAGACACAGTTGAATGAGAACCAGTTCAGTTTTACTTATGATAACAAAAATTCTCTAATAAAAGAGAGATGTTCCATTTACTATGTGTACTCCTGTCATTGAGATGGAAATAATAGGTTCATGTAAAAAAAAAAGAAGAGGAGAAAGCATAAGAGGGCTGTAGAAATTTTAGTCACATTAAAATGCATACCATTTTGATGTTTTAAATAGATCATGCTAAAGTGTTTTTTTTTTTTTCCTGCCTGACACAATTCACTAAAATGGGAAGGAGAGACTTTGTGTGGTTCAGAGGTAGAGCTTAATTATGGAATATTTTCAATTTCAATTGCTCTGAGATCACTGATCTCAGATCACTTTGATGGTTGCTCTTCTGTGGTGGTAATGAACACAGTGCAATCAATGATTCATGTCCCAGATTTGAAAATCTTTACATTTCATAGGATTTAAAATTGAGAGAAGCATAGAGATTTAATCATGCTGAACTCAATAATATTAATGAAAAATAGAAAGTTGAACCCAAAGTGATATAGCCAATGAATCTGTATTAAAGTTGACCAAATGATTATCCCTTCAATTTTTGTAAAATGTGTCCTTGACAACTCCTAGTTTCAATACTCCATTAGAAACCATGTATTAATTCGGAAGCACATCAATTAAAAAAACACTGTGGTACATTCAGGGAGGTAGTTAGAACTCTGAAGATTGGTTTTATTCTTTTGGCAGAGAGGAAAAGTGATTACACTATATATTCCCATCCTTTTCTCCTTTGTTTATTTGATCAGGCAATTTTCTGGAAGGTAGGAATTTTCTAGGAGATATGAGTAATGATCAAATGGCCCAGATTATCACTTTCTAAGGAACGCATATGATTTTCAAAATGATGTCTTCATTCTTCGTGAGCAATGTTGTACAATGTGATTCACCCTCATGCAGAATATATACATTTTATAAGGAAAAAAATATGTAATCCTGAAAATCTAAGCCTGACCCAGAAGAGACCACAGGAGCACTTCAAAGAAAGAAGGATTCTTTGCATTTATGGCTTTTTCAGTCTTTGGAGACACTTAGCTACCCCTAAGTATGGATATTTAAAAGGACAAATAACATCCTTTCCCCTTTGTTTCCCATCTGAGTTCTTAGCAATTGGTATAACGATGAGTCAGATGAGAGTCAAACTTCAGGTTTCAGCTCTGTTAAAGCTGACAGTGCAGGATGTGGCTTGAATTTGATGAGGTCACTCAGACATTCTGGTAATTCTTCCACTGAATTAAACTCATTTCCCTAGTCACAGGAGAGTGGCTGTAGGGTGTTGCCTGTCCCCCCATGAGACAGCTGAGACTCTCCAGGGTCGAGTTCATCTTGGGGCCGTGTATGTGGTTCATCCATCATGGCTGCATTCATTCTCTACCCTCACCTATCAGAGAATTGACAGTCCTGCCCGAAGCGAGGGCTGGTCCAAATGTGCAATGGAACCCTCACTTAGCTTCCCTCCAAAGCATAAGGCAAGGGGTCAGAAGCTCTCACCTCAGGACAGGCCTTCCTAGGCTGTTGTTCAGGAGCATGTTGCAGTGTTCTCTGGGACCAGCCAATTCTTAAGCTGTTCTCCCTGCTCCAAATCCACCCTTGTATCTGGCTTTGGGATCCAGGTTTCTGCGCTGTTAGCTGAGGTAGCCTCTGTCCAGGGTTTGGCAGGTTGAAATTGTTGATGGAAGAGGACAGGGCATTGCTTCCGCCATTGTTTACCGCTGGATTCTTCTTCCCGTAAGAGTTGCCGCCGGTGCTTCTCCATGGTAGCAGCAGAGTTCCAGGCTGGAAGCAGTTAAACCCCTTGTGTGTTTTTTCCAACACTTGTAGAGCTAGCAAAGCTAGAACCCCAGCTGATTGGACACTGGACTTTCCTGCTCAGGTCTGAGTCACCCTGTAGCACCGGCTCCTTTTCAGATACACTCACCTGGTCTGAACGGCACTCTTTCGAGGTTGGATGTTTGGTCTCCTGCTGGCGCCATCTTCCCAATTGCAGAGTTTCTCCAGGAGTGACCGCTGATGTCCACTTTACTCTCACCACATTGCTTTAGGTTCTCTTTCTGCCTTTCCAGTAACCTAGTAGACAGCTCTCAATATGCTAGTGAGAACTCACGAAGTTAAATTTTCTCATTTAAGAGGAGTATTTAGTATTATTAATGACAACTTCTTGGTTACTGTCTGTTACTTTTGCCCCAGTGAATTTTTTTTTTTTTTTTTTTTTAACACTGAGGAGAGCTATTATGGCTATCACAGTTTTCTTTCCTGTAGGACTCACATCTTCGTTGAGCATATTGAAAAATCTAGGGAACTTCCTTCTTATTTCCCTCTGTTTTCCTTTATATGAAACATTCAGAATGGCAGACATCTGCCAGGTTGTAAAGAAGTCTGAGATGCCTCTACCATGCTGTCAAACATACAGAATACTGCCCCAGCTGAGGATTCATGGAAGCAGGCACTGAATGTGGTTCATGGTGTAAGACACTGTCACGAGCGGCATGCGTAATTAATAATTACTCGGAGGCAGATTGTCTTTAAATGCAAGTGTATGTTCAATCACAACAATCATTCAATATAATTAATTAATGCAAAAAAGTGTTGGGTGTGCTGGAGCACCCCAACTAGCATTTGATGCACACTAATCAATCACTATAGGTAGGTTACACTATTTATTCTAGGGTTAAGTCCTGCTTACAATTAACATAATCCTAAAGCAATTAGTCATTCCAACTCACACAATCCTGAACACTACAATTAATTCATATAGTCCTAGGGCAACCACGAGCCCCAAAATACCTCCGATGCCAAGTGACTTCTCTTAGCCAAAGAGCAGATGTTGTCCTTGTCTGGTGGTCCTCTTCAGCCAACAGCTGGATGTCAGGAATGGTGAAGCTGACCCAGGGACAGACAGCAAGGTGGCCGGTCTCACTGATGTCCTTGGAGCAAAGCCCAAAAACTATAGCAGGGCCAGCAGTTTAAAAGCAGTTCTGAAGCCGGGCACGGTGGCTCAAGCCTGTAATCCCAGCACTTAGGGAGGCTGAGACAGGAGAATCGCGAGTTCAAAGCCAGCCTCAGCAACGGCGAGGTGCTAAGCAACTCAGTGAGACCCTGTCTCTACATAAAACACAAAATAGGGCTGGGGATGTGGCTCAGTGGTCGAGTGCCCCTGAGTTCAATCCCCAGTA
>PVHX01000482.1:56795-156151 GCA_004024805.1 Geosciurus inauris | reverse complement strand
CAGTTCTGAAGTTGGTGGTGTGGGCTAAGTTGGTCGTGTGGGCTGGTGATTAGTTATACCCAGTAAAAGTCAATGTCCATTGGTTATGTCCAGTGAGATAGTATAATTGCTACTGGGCCTTCCTTCTGCACATGTGCATGGGTTGTGCCCCCCTATCAATCGTAGCCAGTAGGCCTGCTGTTAGGTGCCCCCCATTGCTCCTTTGTCGTTTACGTGGGCTGGGCCCCTTTGCAGCCCTCGGCTGCATGGGCTGGACTTCTTTTCGGCCCCCATCATTGCAAGCAGGCATGACTCAGCAAGTCAGTGGCTGCTGTTCCTGATGGCCAGCAACCCAGTGAGTGCCCAGCATGTCCAGGCATGCCCATGGCAAATGCTCCTTACAGACACATTTTAGGATGAGCCTTTGGTATCAATGCCTGTGCAGAGGAAGGGCTTAGGCAAGGGTAGGAGTGGGAGAAGACGACATGTGGTATGCATCTTGTGACACCTCGGTCAACACATCATGAGATTTAAGGACAAAACGGGCCTCTGGGTGCTTTAGGTTTGGAATATTCTGTGAGGGGTGTGGTTTTGTGAGTCCTGTCTTTGTGGCACAGGCAAACCTGGAAGGGGCTGATGGCTGACTTTGAGTCAGTTGAGGGAAGAAAGGGTGAGCGGAAAAGGAAGTGGACATACCTGTAGCGGGAAGTGACATTTGGAGTGTAGTTCTGGGGACACTCCCACGTCAGCTTTAAGGTTAGTGTGGGCTGAAGAAGATGAGGTGTGGATGCTGGGATAATAAATGTGGCCACTGAATTAAGTGTGGGTCCCTGAGGGTTAAAATAAGATGGGCGAAAGAGGAAGGGAGAGTTTGAAGGAGGCTGATGAGCTTTCCAGCCATGAGAACCCGGCAGTGGTAGAAGGGACTGTGCATACCTTCAATCTATGCTGTCGCTAGAACTAAAATTAAAGAGGGCGGGGGAGGTTGGGACCCAGTTGGATGGACGCTTTTTATATTTAAAATGCCTGAAATAAATCCCTGTAAATACATCTTAAACTTTTGGATGTTGCGGTCTAGAAATGAAATACAATTTTATAGAAACCTGAGAGGTACCATCATGTAGATAAAGGCTGAAACCATACAAAGCCAAGAACAGAACAACACTCCAGATGGGTTGCTGCACATCTCTTTACTTATTGGACAATGGTATTGGAAACACTACTTCTTATTTTTCTCTGAAAACAAGCAATGTACTTACCACAAACATTTTATTTTCTTTTTTGGGGGAGTGGAGTAAGATGAGGGTAGGCATGAGAGAAGAGCACAGACCAGACATTTATATTTGTGTTAAATATATTACCATTCAATTCAATTTATCTATCCATCTTGTCAAAATATTTTTGAGCTTGAATTTTTGTCATCTAGAATTTTCACGCTCTCCCCAGGCTTGTCAAACCTAAATTTGATGTGCACATTATTCATTTTCTCATCAAAATGTCTTATAACCTCCCAAAAGTCACTGCTGTCAGAAAACTTCAGGTTTCACACCCATTTATTATTATTATTAATGATAAAATTTCAAATTGAAAATAATGTTTGTTACTCATCAATCCATTTCCTTTCATCCAGTACATACATATCTGCGGCACACTGTAATTCACAATGCATATTCTTATCTGAGATTGATCTGGATCCAATACTTGAGCAGAGAAAGGAAGTAAGGAGAGGGGGCAGGCCGAGGAGATGAGATGTGGAGGATTTTTGTGAAAATACATTGAATCCAACATGAAGACTTCACCAGAGGACTCCCTATCTACCTCTGCATTGTTCTAGAAAAATCATGTGCTCCTTCTTTTGGCAAAATACACTGAATCTGCACACACATGCACATATACACATGCATACAAAATATGTTCTTATAACAATTAAAAAATGAGGAAGGGTAAACAATTTTTAGAGTTTCAGTCATTATAATGCAAACAAAAAAGAGCAATTACAGTAACTATCAAAAGCAGGAAAATGTTTATATCTAGGAAGGAGAAGAGGATGAAAGGGATGTTGTATCCTGGGGTATTTTGTTCATAATCATCAGTCAAACACTATGACTGCTGGTTTTGCACTCACAAATTCATAATGTGTAAAAATATCAAATTGTAAATTTTAAAATTTACACAAGTTTAGAGGGGAAACAAAATGGTAAGGTGTAAAACTGATAGTTCAAACATTAGCATATTTATTTAGAATTCGTTTTTGAAAGTATAGATTTTTCCAATCTATTATAATTTCAAAGATGACTTTTCCTATTCTGTTTTAAAATATATATTTAGATTTCAGGGGAAATGTATTTCAATGTATATTTTATTCAGCTACATTTAAATATTTATGGAATATATATTATGTTTATATTTTATTTTACAAATGGTGTATAAGATCTCACTATTTTCATTGTAAGAGTCTACATTCTTCTATCTAAAACTAACACTATGTGGTAGAAATACAAATACTAATGTTTATCTTCTGGTAACAAATATAATGAATTATTATATAGCTCAATTTCAATGCAAGTAAAAATATAATTAAAAGCATCATACTCTGCATTTTAAGTTTAAAATGTCTTCACATGTCTTGACATAACATCTTTTAACACACATTGATGTTGAGAATCAAGTATTAATAGGTAGACTAGATATGTTTGTAAGTTAGGAAAATTATAATAGTCATATGATTTATTGGAAACTGATTTTTTTTCTATTTATTTTTTTATTTGTTCCTTTTAGATAAATGCAACAGTAGAATGTATTTTGACACATTATACATACAGGGAGTGTAACTTCCCATTCTTGTGGTTGTACACGATGTGGAGTTTTACTGCGGCATCCTTATCGCACTGATGCATTTGGGACCATAATTCCTACTTACAGAGCTGCTGTGAGTCGTGAGCCTTGAGAACTGTCAAACATTTCCCATCACACATACTAGGCTCTAATTGAGGAGTTACTCCCAGAAATTGCACATGACTTTCATCCCTTCTTATCTCAGGTTCCCCTTAATGCGACCTGAGAACAGCCCTCCCACCACCAGGCACAGATACCTTTCTGCTCACCCTGTCGTGGTGGTCTTCCTTCTGTGTATTGTAAGCAGAGCCCAGGCGTCAGATTCCCAGTGGCCAGTGGCGTATCTGGCTGTAGCTCTGGCCTGTGTGTGCCTCACTCTCACACTGTGTGTCTCAACCGTCTGTTTCCCAGTTGATTTGCAAAATAAGAAAACTGTCTTCTCTTGAAAAGGAATTAAAACTGTGGGCAGCCTTTAGGAGCATGGGCTTAACCCGGGCCTTTGCCATTTACACTTCATTTCCTGGGAGGAATTCCTCTCTATGCAGCGGTAAGCAGAAGAATGGGATGAAATGTGGGACGAGTCCTCAGTTCCACTGATTTCTGAACCCAAACTCTTTCACACAGTGTATTTGCTAACTGCAAAATAAACACAACACAAAAAGCACACATCTGCAAAAATTTCCCTTACCCTTCATTTTTTGTTTGCTTTTTTTCCAAATGTACATTTATTAATTTGTTATAATTGACATTTAATAATTGTACACCTTTGTGGGGTACAATGTGATGTTTTGGTATGTATACACATTTAGAAAGATTAAATCAAGTAATTAACAGTTTCATCCCCTAAACTACTTATCAATTTTCTTGAAGTAAAGAATACTTAAAGTCTAGTCTTTAAGTAATTTTGAAATATATGATGCGTTGTTATTCCTAGGTCCCCAGGCTGTACAATAGATCACTAAAACTCATTTCTCCAGTCTAACTGAAACTTTGTTCTTTGACCAGGGACCTCCGTTTCCTATCCTCTCCCATTAGCCTGTGGCAACCACCCTTCCATTCTGCCTCCCTAAGCCAGATGTTCTCTTCTTAGTTTAAAGGAACACAGGGTTTTCATGTATCCAGGCAAGCAGTGCTTGTACTCTTTGACATTCTGTAAGTGCTCAGATTAATAAAGTGATTTTTAAATATCTTTAGTATAGGAAAATGTGATATTTCTCTTGATATTCCCAAATATTATATATTTGATGTGACCCACTACTGAATTCAGCCAATGTTTTGTAAATAACATCTAAATTTAACTTTTGAATGTAGAGATAAGAAATTTCTCTAAGTAATCTTTTGTAATGTTAGTTTGATGTATATGATTTCCTCCAGTGAATGAACTTGTTAAAGAATTCCATCACTTCCCTTTATGATGTTCTAAGTGAAAATTTTATGCTTTTTGGCTATATAGTTTCAATATTTATTAATTGACTTGCCTCATTTCATCACTGTACTGAGAAAGAGACAGAACTACACACAGAGAATCAGTGACAGAGACAAAGGGAGAGAAGAAAGAGAGGGGAAGGCAATGATAGTGACTAACACAGAGTACTTGACAGGATGTTCACTGGGTAGTGTTACCTTCATCAGGACACAGAACCTGCAGTTGCCAGCCATCAGCAAACCATTCAGGAAATATCTAATAAAGATATGATGCATTTTTTGTCTTTACATATTGTTCTACCCTTTGATTTCCTTTCTGAAAATAACCTTATTTACAGTATTTTCATGCAAATGATACAATGTTTTCTTTATTTTTTTGGTACTAGAGACTGAACTCAGAGGTACTCAACCACTGAGCCACATCCCCAGCCCTATTTTGTGTTTTATGTAGAGACAGGGTCTCACTGAGTTGCTTAGCACCTGCCGTTGCTGAGGCTGGCTTTGAAATCGCGATTCTCCTGTCTCAGCCTCCCTAAGTGCTGGGATGACAGGCGTACACCATCGCACCCAGCCTGCAATATTTTAAAATTGTCCACCATATTCTCTGGGAGAACAATGGATAGATGGATAGATATACAGATGAATACAAAGGTGATAGGTATAGATAGATATAGATATGGAGAGATACATATAGCTAATTAGATGATAGTTATAAATATTGATAGCCATGTAGATACATAGGTATACTTAACAAATATATGAATGATGATACCTTGCTTGTTATTAAATAAATAGGACCATGATATTCACATCCTGCATCCTAAATTTACTTCCTGTGTGAATGAACACATAAAATCAATGAACTATAGAAAAGTCAAGTACTGTGGAAGGCCAGCCATGGGCTGAAAGTCATCAAGAACAAGCATGATGTGCGTATTTCACAGTGTTCGGAATCGTCAGCTGTTCAGCCTCATAGAACCAGAATCAGGGGAACAACGTGCCCTCCTGCCTGCTTTGCCCTGTCACCAGCCACTGCATCCTGGACACCCTGTCATGCCCTCCTCTGAGAACCTACCCAGTAATTGCAACACATGCAATCAAATATTTAAAGCATGCTTTACCAGTTCTCAGTAACTAAGAAGCCATGCCTCTGTTTACTGTGGGAAGAAACCCATCCAGTGCTCATTTATGGGGAACGTGGGCATGGCACTATACTGTACTCAGCATTTTTACTGCATGCATAAGTTGACACGTCCACTGTCTTTCCTGGTACACCTCTCCTTCCTCCTTGAAACACTTCCTGAACTTGGCTTTTGGCATACCCCACGCTTTTCATGCCCCCCCCCCATTCTTGGCTGCTCCCCGTGGAGTTTCCTTCAATGCACACACTTCCTGTGGGACAGTGTTGCAGGGCTCAGTGGTCCCACCCATCTTGACCATCCCTGGATGAATCCACATAGTCTAAAACTTTCAAATGTCCACACCAAGCGTCCAGAGTTTCCACCTTCAGCCTGCACCTTCTGATGTAATTAGACCCATCTATCCAATTGAGTTGGCATCTCTTTTTTAAGTCTAATTTTTATAATTGGAGCATTTCATCTTCCTGAGACTCCAAAATCTGTACTTTGCAGAACTTTTCCTAGTTCCTCAAGTGGTGCCTCACTTCTCTGCTTCTTAGCCCTAAACTAAGTATCCTGTGTGTCTCATGTCTTCCTTAACATTTCCTTAGCCAGTTTGCTTTAAGAGCTGCCCAGGACCAGCCAGTTTAACCTCACTCTTCAAGGTCAGCTTTGGGCCAAGGAAGCATCATTTAAAGTCTGATTACTGTGCGGTCACATGCTTGGTCTTGCGATTTCTGCTTTTGACTTCTTTCATATTCCCCAAAGACAAGCCCACGTGTTCCTTTTAAACAGGAGTGAGGTGGTGTTATGGGTCTCCTCCTGAAGTCTTGATAAATTTTCCACTTCACTCAGAGTAAGTCAAGAATCTGTACCTGTGCTCTACAACATGGTGACCACCAGTCCCATGTGGCTCCTGAGCCCCTGAGATACATCTAGTCTAAACTGAAATGTTTTGAAAACACAGTAAAACAAACAAAGAAGAAAGAACATTATTATTCATAATTTTGACACTGACTATATGCTAAAATGATTTCATTTTTGCTACCTTAAGCTTAATAAAATATATTGTTAAAACAATGTAATCTGATATTACCTGCCTGTTTAATGTAACCATTCGGCACCGCTGTGCTTAGCGTGAGGTCCCCTGCATGTCTGGGGGCATTGCCTCTCTGCCTGTTGTTCCCATGCTCATGCCTGCTGCCTCTCCTGCCCCTGCCCTGCTTGCTCTGGCACACTGGCCTTGCTGCTGCCCAGTCCCTCCCCCTGCTATTCACAGCCTTTTTGCTCCTGGGTGCAGCCTCTTCCTATCCCAGAATTCATCCCTCCGGGTATTCACTATGGATTCTGCTCAGTCCTTCAGACGCTTATTCAACTCTCACTCCTCAGTGAGGGCCTGCAAGGCCAGCTTATTTAAAACTGCAATCTCCAATATTAATAATGATCATCTTTATTATATGAAAATAATTTATAGACGTGGTTCTTCTGAACTGATGTGTGCAGAGGGAAGACTGAGAATGTGGACGCAAATTAAAAATAGCAGCCTTGAAGGAAGGAAGGAAGGAAGGAATGTCCTCATCTTAATAATCTGAGATTAAGGATTTCGCCCTAATAATTAATAATTATTAATATGTGTATGTGTATTTCTCAGTTTCAACATTCGCACTGTTTTAAACTGGGTGCTTCTGTGTTGGAAATGCACTGCAGTATCCCTGTCCTCCACCCGCGGAAGCTGGCAGCACCCTCTAGCTGTGACAACCCAGCAACTCTCCCCAGGGCCCTAGTGCTCCTGGTTGAAATACACACACATACACCACAATTACATTTGGGTGAGTTGAAGGTCACATTGCCCTTTAGACCAAAATACTTTAAGATAAAGATCCTAAGGACAAAGACATTCTCCCACATTACAATATGATGATCCAATTTCAATTCAGAACACTTAACATCTATATCATAGTTAGTAGGATCAAGGGTCCACTTTTAAATTTCACCCACTGTCCCCAGTTAATTTCTTTATTTTTTTTCCTGATGCAGGACCTAACAGGAATTATGCTTTGTTGTATGTTTCCTGAATAGCTTAATTTGCAAAGTTCCTTCCTTCTGTTTGTTTATCAAATTTAGTAGCCATACTAACAAGATAAATGATTTTCAAAGATAACAAAATCATAATCTGTGACAGGGATAGAAACACTTCCTGGCAAGATGAATATATTTTCAATATGCTGGAACTTTTCAATTCTCGTAGAACAAGAACAAATGGTGAGATTTTGGGGCATTGCTTATGATGCAAATTTTACCTTCGTTTAAAATGGAGTTTTGTGATATACTTTCATGTGAAATATTGACCGTTATAGAAGTAAATATATGGTTATTTACATATTAATTGATTAGAAGAAGATCCAAAATATTTTTAAGCAGGAAAATTATGTAACATTTAAAAAGTAATACCCAACACTGTCCTCTCTTATTCTCTGAGTTTCTATTTAATATGTTTTGGAAACCATAGACATGTTTTATTTATTAGATTTTATAATAATAATAAATAATATGTTATTGACGGCTAAAGATAAAATATTAGATTGCTGGTAGACTTGACTTCAAGGAGTTTCAGTCTTGGGAATCTAAAGCTTTATGAACTTAAAATGTAATTTTCCCTTTACAATTTTAATTATTACAAAATATCATCTTTCTCATAGCCATTTTTCTTAGTATAGAAAGCAGGGTACCCCAGTTAAATTCTTGAGATTTTTATGGTTAACACTAGTTCTATACCATGAATTAGAAAACTACTAAAGTCTTTTAATGAATGCTAGGCATTAAATATTTCACATGTGTATAAGCTGAGTCAAGTTGCACATGAAAAAAAATTCCCGACATGTAATATCTCTGAGAAACACCCCAATCCCACTGGGCAAATGCTGCTGTCATAATTTAGGATTGATCATGATGAAGCAACAACAGATTTTTGGCTATCTTTCAGCATTACAGCTTTTTACCTTATGTTTTTAATGTGGAAAGTATTCTCAGATTTCAGAGTACTCAGCTTTATAAGCTATTATCTTTTTCCCAAATATTGCTTAGATATTAACATCTTTTTAATGTGCAACTAATAAAGCGTATATTAACAACATATCATTAGAGACAGTGTCAAATGTTATTTCATGATCATATGCTTTTGAGCCTGGGCTCTAATGAGGTCAAAATAGAAGCAAAGAAAATATAGCAAATGGACACTTAAAGGCTCTTTATCTTTGCTTCAAATAAATCCTTTAAATACACTTGTGAAACAATGATCAGAAAACTGTTACGTGTATTCTATGCTGAAAAGATGAGCTTTTCTATGACTATTTTAATTTATGAAAAGAACAGACTTCTAGAAAGCATTTAAGATACAATTAATCAAGCAAAGCCCTTATAAATTCCCAACTTACAAGATAAAGAAGGAAAGAGCCTTTTCAGATACTCCTCCCAATTGTCATTAAAATTATTTCATATAAAGCTATTACTATCCTCATCAAGTTGATTCATTTGTATTTGCATAAAAACAAATACAAAAGTCACTCCATAATGCAGGAAGGCGTGTAAGTAGAACAGTAAGCCATTTTAAAACACAAATGTGATCCCAAATGGAAACTGTTAAAGGGAGAGCTGCTTTAAGTTAAACCCTAAGAGGTTTTAGGACCAGTGCCTGAGTAGTCCCATATATGTGAGAAAAAGGCAGTTCTTAACAGTAAGAAGTAGATCACATACGTGTGATAATATGATATTCTGTGTGGAGATAGTAGGAAAAGTATTGTATATATTTCTCATAATCTTCATATACTGATAAGTGCTTCTTATGAAATTGTGCTTTTTAGAAAAATTCTTCCTTTTATTTTTTTATTTGCAGGATATAGAATATATACTTCTTTCACGGTCATAATAAATCTTATTCTTGTAAGATAAATGCACATATGTTGTGGAAAGCTGAATAAGCATGGTGGCAGTTTTAATGATGAACATAAAACTCATAATAGCCTAGCCATAATCAGAAAGTCACTGTTAATACCTAGTTCAGGGGACAGCTTGTTTACATGGTGAACATATTTCATATTCACATACCTTGGACACATGGCCGCTGAAGATTTGTGTAAAATTTATAGTATTTTCCATTTTATCTCCACTAAAATAAAATGTTCAAGTATAAAGATATACCTCTTCCCTCTCAGTATGTGTACATATATATATCTTCTTAGAGCAAAGGAAGTCATAGAAAACCTCTGGTAAAATTTAGGAAAAGAACTTGCTTTGTGTCAGATGGAAAAAATTTCATATCTGCAAGATTAAATTTGGTACCTTTGCAATAAAACAACTAGAAAAAGCAAGTTTTTTAAAAAGTGCCAAAAGATTTACCTGACAGCTTATGAATTACTATGTAGGTGTATGAAGAAAAACACATACTTCAGTTAAAAACGATTGAAAGTAAACAGGAAAAATGGCCATCTCACATAAAAATTAATAATAAAAATGGTACGCTAAAACAGTTTATTTCAGCCAGGCGCAGTGGCGCAAGCCTGTAATCCCAGCTCTTAGGGAGGCTGAGACAGAAGAATCTCGAGTTCAAAGCCAGCCTCAGCAACGGCAGACCCTAAGCAACTCAGTGAGACCCTGTCTCTACGTAAAACACAAAATAGGGTTGGAGATGTGGTTCAGTGGTCGAGTGCCCCTGAGTTCAATCCCCGGTACCAAAAAAACAAAAACAAAAAACACACAGTTTATCTCAAAAAAATAATCGTCATTTTTGAGTGTTGTTAATTAGATGATGGTGGTGAATATATTCATTATTGTAATAATAACAGTAATAATTACATGGTGATAAGGAAGAAAGCATTGGAGAAGACTATTTTTAGGCCTAGATTTTTGAAAAGTAGATCTAAATATTTTCACTTTATCCTGGTCACTAATTTTCATTATTTCTGAATCAGTGTATAATCAACTCTCCAGGTGTTCAGCTGCACTGGTGATGCAGCCTACGAGGAAATCTAAGATCACCAAGTTGTCAGATTGCGAATGGCACCACTGAATAATTCAATACCAGCATAATAAGGAACAATAATCTGTCCTATATTTCTGCATGATGATTCTGGTTGGTAATTTATCTCTAATAATCAAAGTAAGTAACTTTTTATTTTTTGGAATTTTTTTGAAAAATGAATCCTCTGCTTTTGCTCCATTCATGTCAGGAAAAAGAGAGAAAGAATGGAGTAACTGGAGGATTAAGCTAGAAGCTTAATTTATTAAGAGGTGGATGTTCTGTTCCGTTCAGTTCCAGCAGACAGCCAAGGATTTGAGATGGGGAATTTGATGCCAATTTACTGTTATAGAAGCTGAAGGTGAAAGAAAGAAGCTTAGACAAGAAAGAGACAGTGTTCTTAGATGTCATCACAGCTGTTTGTTCCTGTTTCCTTGGTTTATTTTTATTTTAGTCTATGGTTTAGTTTAGAGATGAGGAGGGAAAGGAAATGACATCATGGCAAGATTTAACATCATGGCAAAAATTAACCTGTCAATTTAAAGGGTTGCAGAAAGCAAAACAAATTTTTGAGGAAGTATTTAGAGCTCTGAGAATGATTTGTCACTTTAACTTCACTGTTCATGATGATTTTTATTTTCTAAGTAAGGATCATTAACGTATGTGTGTAGAGGCAGAATTTACACAAAGCATTTTGAAAAATGTACCAATAAAATATCAAACAAGATATTCCAGTGAACAAACCATACTCATTACACATTTACTAATGTAGTGCCTTAGTTACATTAATATGTACCACAGGATTTCATCAACACTTATTTCTTGTAGGAAGCCTGTATAGTTCTAAAATGTAAGAAGAATATTTGGGATGAAAATATGTTATTCAAGATTTGAATTTGAATCAAAATTTTTGAAAAATATGGATTTTTTTTCTCACAGTGTTTGACATTGTATTAGTGTGGTAAAGATGACACTGCATTGCTTATGCAACAGAAATGATTGGCTCACAGTTTTGGAAGCTAGAAGATCAAGATATTGAAATGTTGCTCCTTCTGAGGGCTGGGAGGGCACATCTGCCCACGATCCTCTCCCAGCTCCTGGTAGCCTGTGGCCACAGCCTGGGCCTTGCACATTCTTCTCTCAGTTCCCTCACCCTGATCTATGCCTCATATTCAGGTGGTTTTCTCCTATGGGTGTGTCTGTGTGTCTCTATTTCTGTTTTTTTTCCCCCATAAGAGCTCAGTCATGTAGGAACAAAGCCTTCCTTGGTGACCTCAGCTTAACTTCACCATGTATATTCACAGATTAGGACTTCAGCATATCTGGGAAGACACAATTCAACTCATACAGGTGTTGAGGTACTAAAGGTTCTTACTCAACCTTATTAAATCTCTAGACAAGCAGTTGTGACTGTGTATTTTTAGAATTCCTCTCTGCCCTTATCATTAAGTAATAAGTTTATTATAAAATAACATTAAAACAACAATAGCCAAACCCTAAATAGGAAGAGCCAGAGGAATCATAGAAATGGTGAGCGGAGAGACTGTCCATGAAGCCGACCCCCTTTATGCACAGCAGATGAATAACATAAATCATAAGGCAGGATTTCAACGTCAGAGTAGATGGAGCTGAGGATATAATGTTTCAGGTGGTGGGGCTCATGATATTACCTTACATAAAACAGATTTACTACAATATCAGAGAGATTTAATTTTTTATGTTTAATTAATATAATAGATTGTCTTTATTATGTTATATAAAGTAATGAAATTACATAGTAAATTAAATATGTGTGATGCAAATTTTATAGATGAAGTCAGAAAGAGGATATCCCACATGCATATTCTGCTAATTCAGAGGAGACTGAGATTAATAGTGGATAAAATCATCTTAAGCTAATCAAAGGCATGGCCCCTTATATTGAAAATACACTATGAATAACAGTAAGATAAATGTCAAATTTACTATTTTACTGAAATAATTTCTTCTCTTCTTCTCTCTGCATACACACAGGCACAGACGTGCAATCGATCCTCCTTCATAGTTGTCATATAAAATCTGAAGAGGTTGCCATTAGCTGTGCCTTCCTGTTGGCAGAGAGCTCCAAGGTCAGTGGAGGGGAGGCAGCTGGCCTTCTCAGACCTTTCCTGGGTATTCACACCACACTCCATGGGCGCATGGTCTCAGCTTCTAAGTACTCCACAGCTTAAAAGCCCAGAATGAATACATCATCTTCATATTTTCTTTTAGGTACTTGTGTTGTTTCAGTCTCCTGCTTGCCCTCTTAGGCTCTAATGCTATAGGTAAAGAAATAACTGAACCACCGAGCATTCTAAAGCATTGGAGTGTGCTATGCAGGGGCCTGGGAGGGAGAACACAGGCCTGGGGATATGGATGAAACCGGGGGGGCCGTGCTGATGGAGATCACATTAGAGATGAGAAAAGCTGAGATGCAGGTTGTATTTTAGAGATGAAGCTGACCGGGCATGTGGGGTGCAGGACAGAATGGCATTAAGGAGAGAAGAGTCCTGAGTTTTTGATTCCACCTGGTGATGAGGATCCCCTTGGTGAGTCGAGAAACAGTGTGGCTGGAACAGACTTGGGATAGAAATCAAGAGATTGGTAACTTTTTATAAAAAACAAATTATCAGAAAAAGAAATAAGAAATATTTGTATATGTTCATAGTTTTTACAATGAATGAGGGCAGGATGCCTCAAAGTCCGTGAAGTGAAAAGCTGGCATTTTTTTCTTTATCTAATATGTATCCAAAGGCATTGTTAGCAATGTCTAAATTTGTCAACATTTAGTGGGAGAAAAATTAGAATTTCCTAAACATAAAAACAAAGGTTAATCTTTCTTTTTCTTTTTCTTTTCTTTTTTTTGTGCGGGGCAGTGCAGTCCTTGGAACTGCACCCCAGGTCTGGTGTACCTAGGCAAAGCTCTGCGACTGAACTACAACTCTAACCCCAGAGTGTTTCACCCAAGCAGTTTATAGTCATCGGACTCAGAGAAATGAGAATTTGCACCAGTAGGGTCTAAAGTCCATAAAATATTCTGAGGTGAACGTTCTGCATTTGTAGCTAGTATTATGCCCCAGTTCTTGGTATACTGTTAACAGCTTCAACTAATTCCTAATAATTTAAATTCTTCAGCATATCATATAGAGTGCATTCTTAAACTTCCCAGCTCTGCCTCTTGCATCTCACCTGACCTAAATCTTACCTTGCAAATGGACCAAAATTGTAAACCCCACCCCCACCCCAAATCTACAAACTCACCATCAATTGCTCAATAGCAACGTCTTACCACTAATGTCCTGGCTCTTCCCAGGTTGACAATATTTGTTCCTCTTAAAAATTTTTCCTTGCTGTACATTTTCAGACAAACCCAGGAATAAATACCCGCTTCTTCTTTTTTGTTACAAGATGTAGTTTATAACTGCTCGATGGCAGAGAATTTCAAACAATTGATCGTCAACTTCTCTTGTTTGTGAGATGCTGCATTCAGAAAACATGCCATCTTGCTATATATAGCGAATCAGCAAATAGCCAATTATTGATTAAAAAAGCACTCACAACATTTGTCAAATCAATGCTTTGATCCTTATGAGGGCTTAGAAAATTCAGTGTTAAAAGATGATTAACTTTTAATACATTTCCCATGATAAATGTATATCCCAGGAATGAGAAGGAGAAATTATGTCACATTCTGGCCAAGAAATTTGAACTAAAAGCAAACACAAATTTTAAAGAAGGTATGTACCCTGACTTATAATTATTTAGGCTAAATTTGCCTCATATTTAAAAATATCTAGTTTTCTTGGAATACATGCCTTGTAATTATATCTTTTTTGTCCTGAATCAAAGATTTTATATTGGATATGAAGATTCCAGCTCTCATTAGAATACCATTATTATGAGTCACACAAGGTATAAATAATAAGGACTGGTAGCAGAAGCTCTGTCTGCAGAGTCCATGTGCTCAAGTAGACAAAGTATGCTGGAATTGTGAGGTGTGTCAGTGCGAGATATCAGATACACAATCTAAACTGTGATGACCAGAAATGGAGTGAAGTAATGGAGAACATGTGCATATCTTCTTTTCTTACAGGCTTACAAAGATCCAAAAAAAGAAAGAGAAGTTTTCTTTTTACATAAAACTTGTATGTAATATGCACACACATAAAACCAGATATTTTTCAATAATTGTGTCTGTTTATCAGGTTGTATCTCTAAATAAAATGAATAATTGATGTTATCCCAACTTTACCAATTTTTACTGAAGTACACTATGAACCACTTTTAAACTTGAATAGGGAAAAATGTTCTCTGCAGTTTCAGAATAGTATATCATTGATAAGGAATTCAAAGATAATAGAAGTTGGCAGAAACATGAGATTCTTTTTCAACTCCACCTCATCTCAAAACAGACACAGACATTCAAGTGTTGTCTTCTTAATTTGTACAGTTGAAATGAGGAGAATCCCATGCATAAGCACAATTTTTCCTAATAATGTTTGTTTTTCAAGTATTGCATGAAGACAAAAAAATTTCTGCCCACCCCACTCCAAATACACAGACTCCATGTATAAAAAGCAAATACTGATTGAAATGAGTCAAAAAATGCATAAATGAGCAAAACTTAAAAAAAAAAATAGGTGTTTTATATTTGTACCTTGGCAAATTATTTTAAAGTAACATTTGGTAGAATAAATACATAAGAATAAGTATTTAAAAACAATTCTCCACTTACCATCATAATTTGACAATTTTAATTTGGAAATAATTTTATAGTTTGTATTATTACTGGATCCTGGTATCCTTTCAATAAATTTATTATTTGGAAGAGAAAAGTATATGTATAGTATTAAAATGTGCTTATGCTGTCTTCATTTTAACTGGCATCATTAGAACTACCCAATTTGGAGACTGTCAGTCTGGAACTTGTTTTCATTTACTAAGATTAAGTTCCATTCTTCCTTGGCTGTAACATCCTCCTCTGTCTCAGAATCATATTTTAATCTTCAACTGACCTTTTCTGAGAGGGTGTATGAGAGTTAAAGATTCTGCGATCGTGGATATATTCTTCTGTTTTCATTAGATAAAGAATTTTCAGTCTGCAATAATTGCTTTCATGACTTCGGCAATACATTTTCACCATTTATAGCCTCTGAGCTACTGCTGATGTTTAATGCCCATATCAAATTTTTCCGTTATAGCCATCCTATTTGCACATCCCCCAAAATGACATTATCTTATTCCGTGATGTTCTGAAATTTTGCAAGGGGGTGTCTTGTTGAAATGTACTTTGCACCCAGTAGGGCTGTGAATTCTGAGGATGTGTGCTCTGTTTTAACTCTTGGATATTTATCTGTTATTTCAGAGACTTTCCTTAATTCTATTTTTTCCTTTCTTAGTATGCTTATTAAACAAAGCATTAGACGCCTTACACTGCTCATCAGTGTTATTTACCTTCTCTCATAATTTCCATCTCCTTGATTTTTCTCCCTGCCTTCTGTGAGATTTTCTTAATTGTAATCTTCATATCTCCTTTTACTGTCTTAATTTAGTTAAGCATATTAATTTCTAATAACTTTTTACTATTTACTGTGTTCTCTTGACTATTAGCTTTCCTCAATTGCTATCTGTTCTTTATGTCCCATCCACCTCCTTGGTTAAATAATAGGTTAATGAGTACAGTTAGATGTCCTCATATGAGAAGGGCTAAAAAGGGGAGACTGTGGACAGGGATGCTTCAAGTAAGGTAGATTACAGAATGGTTCCTTGGAAAATCCTGCAATTAAATGTTCTAAAGATAAGTCTGAATCTATTCTTCCTTCAGAATCAACTGGAACCTCACCAAAACCTAACAGGCAGAATGCCTTTCACTGCTATGACAACCTCTGTGTGATCAGCTGTGGTTCCTATATCTGTCTTTTTAGTCATGATTATGCTTAAATTCTTGATAAGGCTGTAATTAATCTGTTAGCTAGATTTTTTTTTTCTTGCTGTGACCAAAATACATGACAAGAACAACTTAGAGGAATAAAAGTTTGTTTGTTCACGGTTGGTAGACTCCATAGGTCTGGACTAGAGGTGAGTCAGAACATGGTGGCAGAAGAGCATGGAGGAGGAAAGCAGCTCAGATCATGATAGACAAAAGCAGAGACAGCTTGAATGTGCAAGGAGCCAGGAGCAATATAACCCAGAAGAGCTTTCCCCCATTGACCTAATTTCTTTAGCCATATCCTAGTTTCCTACAGTTACCACACAGTCTTCAATTCAAATTATTAATCCATCAAATGGATTAACCCACTGATTATATCATAGCTCTCCTAATCCAATCATTTCCTTTCTCAATATTCTTGCATTTTCTCACCATAAGCTTTTGGGGGAAAGCGCATATCTAAACCATAACAAAATCAGAGACCATAAAAAGTTGTAGATACAGTGATATCATTGTGTTAAAACATCTACACAGCTAAATGGACACAGAGTAGATCTGAGGTGTGTGATTTGGATTCAGAGTTTGTATAAATAGTGGAGTCCAAAGCTGTTGGATCAGATTCAAGCTCTATGCCCTTCTCTAACAACAAACAAAATAAAAAATTCCTTCAGTTAAAGCAAAAAAAAGTAATGAAAAACATATTAATGGGCACACTTAGTGTGCATTGACCACAGAGCTAATTGAAGAAATAAATGTGGGAGAATGACTGCAACCTGTGAGAAACAGTAGTTCAGGAATCTGTTGCTGGATGATTTACAAGAGCTTAGCCTTAATTAGTTCATATTAAAATCAATGGTGGAACTCTTTTGCCTCGCACACAAATGCATGTGTGCAGGCACATACACACACACGCACACGCACACGCATGCACACACACAGGAACCGCAGATGTAGAATAGCCCAAAGAATACACACCAAGAACTTGAACAGCATCAAGGTTCTATTTCTCTGTGCATCCTGCTCATTCCCTCCTCCTGTGGACGTCCTCTGTGGACAGCAGGAGCATTTTCATGGACAGTATCCAGGCATGTAGCCATACAAATTCCAAAGAGGGAGGAAAGGAACTTTTCTACTGGGGTCTTATTCTCGTATTGCATGCACGTGTCTGTCCTTTCTTGAGAAAGTTTCTCAGAGTCCAGTCAGTTACTGTCCTGGGTAGAAGAACACATGTGAGCAGAGATGATTCACCAAACAAAACCACTGACAATATGAGCAGGGCTGAAATTTAACCCTGGATTTGTTTCTTGGATGATAGTGTCCAATACATTAAAAATTACTATTCTGTGTATGGCCATGGTGATGGATTGTTACGGTTGAGACATGAGCTGCTATCTAAAAGCTCATGTGTGTGACAACATGAGAGCATTCAGAGGCGAATTGAGTGGATTATGAGAACTGTGACTTCAGTGCATTAACCCACTGATAGGCATTAACTGGTGGTAACTGTAGGCAGGTGGGCTGTAGCTGAGAAGGAGGGTCACTGGGGTGCCTTTGGGTTATATTTTGTTCGCAGCAAGCAGAGCTCTCCCTACTTCCTACTTGCTTTGTGCTGAACTGTTTCCATCCGCCAGGCCCTTCTGCCAAGATGCTTTGCCTTCACTGGGGCCCAGAGCTATGGACTTGGCTCACTGTGAATTGAACCTCAGAAACCATAAGCTTTTCTGTCTGTAACTTGTTGTTGTCAGATTTTTAAGTCACAGTTTTGAAAAGCTGACTAAATTACTCCCAAATTCATATGGAATTTCTAACATCTACTTTGGTGGCACTTGAAGATGGAGCTGTTAGGAGACAATTAGGGTTACATGAGTTTAGGAAGGTTGGACCCTAATCTGATTGGATTAATGTCCTTGTGAAAACATACACCAGTGAGCTTGCTCTCTTTCTGTCTCTGCCAAGATATTACATAAGGTGACAGTGGCTATTAGCCAGGATAAACAGCCTTATCAGGACCCGAGTAGTCTGGCATTCTGATATCAGACTTCTTGTCTCCATAACTGTAAGAAAACAATTTCTGCTGCTTAAACCACCCAGTCTATAGTATTTTGCTATGGCACCCCAGCAGACCAAAGTAGTCATAAAATGTTTAGAGTTAATGGGATGTTTACCAAACATTTAAATAAATTTTCCCATTTAAAATGAGATTATTGCATAAAGTAATTAAATATATTTTCCCAAATCATTCTAACAGTTAATTACAGAACAGAAAGTAGATATGTAGCCCTCTGATACATTTTCTATGTCATAGTTCAGTAGAAATAATTATGTTGAATAATTCTGTCCTTTCCAGAAACTGATAGAGATCTAATCGCATGCTCGGGAATACTGCTAATAATGAAGATAACAGCTATTTATTTACTGAAAATTTGTGCAAAACAATGATGCATTATTTATACAGATGACCTCATTTAACTCTCATAATAGCCTTTCTAGGCAAATACAATTACATTCTGTTTTCACAGAGGCCTTGAGAAAATACATGAGAGATATTTATAATATTAGTATTAAATAAAGGAGGCCTTGTTGTTAAAGATATTTTGTGTGAGAAGAACACCCATTCAACAATTACTAAGTTTCATGACTATTATATTTCATCTTTATTTACCCAGCACCTGATGCAGCCTGACCTACAGCAGGTTGCTGGTAAATTCTCCTGAACATGTCAGTGCGGTGGAGGTGAAAGTGTGATGCCCATGTAATGGCTGGTCTTGCTTTTGGAAATATCATCTACTTTCTTTTAGGACACAACATCTATAAACATACTGCCTCATCACTCCACTCACAAGTAGGAATAAATCGAATCCTTCCTCCCCCTTCCTGCTGAAGTCAGCTGTACTGCAGAGGGCAGCTTCCACAGTGCCTAGGCACAGGGCATTCCATCAAGTATGACTCTTCTAGAACATCTGTACGTGGGTGGGGAAGCTTGGGCTCAACTCCAGCAACTCTGCGAACTGATGACAGCTCACTCTACCCTTCTCACAACCCATGGGAAGTAGAAAGTCAGATGAGTCTCCTACTATTTCACAAGGGTGATACATGTGTGAGATAAAATGGGTCCGCAACTCCAGACTGTTCTAATAAAAGGTGATGCTTTTATTTTCCATTGATGTTTAAAATGATGATTAAAACATACATGACTTAAACTTTAGCTTTTTGACTTATTTCAGTGTCTTGATGTGTTACTTGTACCACCAGCATCACCACAATTCATCCTCAGGACTTTGGAATGCACAACATGAAAGTCTAGACCAGTCACACAATAGCCCCTCTTCCCCTGAGAAGGGATATTTTACAAGAAACGTGGTGTGTGAGCCCAGTAAAACCAAGGAAAATGAACTTATACTGTAATAAAGCAAGTATCAATTCTATACCTCAACCCATTGTACATGCTATAGGGGGAAACAACAGAAAATTAGTACTTTTCTTTTATACTGTAATTTGTTGATTAATTTTACTTTATTTTCATGTTTATAGATTTTAGTCATTATTTTATATGTTGCAAGTGTTTACAAATCAAGAGCAATTTTCAGGATATAAATGAAAAAAGACAGGTTCTACTTTTGTAAATAAATATGAACTGTTCCTCTTATCTGAATATTTGTGTCTCCCAAAATTTGTGGGTTGAAATCTTAACACCAGAGATGAGGCATTAGGAGGTGGTTTCTGGGGAGGTGACTAGGCTAAGGGCAGCGCCCTCTTGAGAAACATGGAGCCCCTTTTAGTGCTTCCAGAGTGAGTTTACTTGTCCTTTCACCCACGTGAAGGACACACCATCAAGGTGTGCTCCATGAACCAGGAAACAGATGCTCACCACATATTGAAACTGCCCTTGACCTTGAATTCCCTAGCCTCTAGAAGACTGAAAAATAAATGTTGTTTATAAGTCACTCAATTTATGGCATTTTGTTAGAGTAGCCCAAGGAGACTGAGACACAACAGAAAATTAAAAAATAAAATAATGTGGATTATTCAAATATTGGGAAAAATACAATGATGTGAAAAGTACCCCTTTCTATAGTGGGAATATCCTTGTTTAAAATAGAACATTTTGTTAATAAAAGAGTTCAGTAAACCTTGTGCAATCTTGATTCTAGTAGTTGAAAGTCTTAATATTTGTACAAAGGAAGACTTGGAAATAAATAATTGGCCTCATTTTAATAAAATGACTTTAAATTATTTGAAATAAAAATTTTATCTATTTTAATAGTGTTTTCAAATTTTATTATATCTGTTTAAATAAATAGTCTTGTTTTTAGAAATGGGTCATATATGTTCATCTGTAGATCATAGAAATTCTATGAACAAACCTGGAATATTCAATGTAGCAATAAGACACCTTTTAGCATTGATTTTGCAAGCACAACTTATCTGGATTCCAAAACCCTTTTTTTTCTAGATGCTAAGCTCTGCTTTTCCACAAACAAATTAGAAATAAATTAGTTTATTTTAATTTATGCAATGTCATTCATCACCTACTTGGATAAATTTTTTTTATCTTGAATTCCTGAAAACCACTTAGCCTCTATTTTTGTTTTATTTCTTATATTGTTTTACTTCTTTTTTTTCTCTTGCATTTCCTCTTGAGCTTTTATGCATTTCATTTAGATAGTAAAAGCAGTTGGGCTACATCATTTAGTAACTCTTATTTCACCCTCCATAAACTCTACTTTCTGCCTCCAAGGGTACAATAGCATTAAATAGTTTTTTTTTCCTTTTTTTAAAAGATGATCTAAAATGTCTTAGGTTTGAGTATTAAGCAAGTTGCCTGCAAATGTACTTTCTAGTCCATTTGTTACTTCTGCAGTAATAAATGTCCACATTTGGTAATTCACAGTAATAAAGTGTTTGTATGAGTGTATGAGACATTGAGACCAGAGAAAGGACCTTCTTTTCACACATTGCGAGACTCTCATCACTGTGTAGGTTCAGTACTTTTTTTTTTTTGGTACCAGGGATTGACCACTGAGCCACATCCCCAGCCCTATTTCATATTTTATTTAGAGACAAGGTCTCACTCAGTTGCTTAGCCCCTCTCTGTTGCTGAGGCTAGCTTTGAATTCATGATTCTCCTGTCTAGCCTCCACAGATGCTGGGATTATAGACCTGTGTCACTGCACCTGGCTTAGGTTCAGTATTAACATGCCCCAGGTTTTAATGGGTTTCATTTATTGTAGCCTTACCCTAAATAAACCTTGAAAGCGAAATACATATGTTTTGATTTATGAAGGCTTATATGGCCACTTTTATTAGCTTTTCAGCCTTGTGGTCAGATATATTTTATAACAGGAACAAGCATTCACAATAACCCGCGACGTGGATCAGCAGGCTTGGCTTTACTTTTTTGGACTTCTGAGCATCCCAGTTGACACCTGGCCCTGCCAGTACTGCTGTATCAAATGTGCCTTCCGGGAGCCTGGCCCTTAAAGATAAGCCATTATAAAATTTGTGAGGAATATATTCAATAAAATTGACTAGACTTTAGTATTTGTCTAAATTTATATCACAAAAGCAAATAATCTTTGACCTCCACTACATTTAAAAAAAATGTTGTGTGGGCTAAAGATTAGACAACTTGACTTTGAAGTATCATGAGAAGTGTATTGAATTTGTCATTTAAGCATTTTTTTTATGAACAATATTGTTTTCATCTGTGTTTTCCTTCATATACTGCTTATTATTTTTGTTATCTTAAGTAAATAGCAATACTGAATTTTTACTAACTTAAACTATCTCACAGAGAGGTGAATACCTAAACTTATATCAATCTTTATATATATACAAAATTCGTGTTTTTAGAAGTGGGTCAGATAGGTTCTTCAGTAGATCAAAGTAATGCTCTCTCTATATATATACACACACAAACACACACACACACACACATTCTAAAGATAACTATTCCACTTGTATTAATTATTTTTGGAGGTTATTCTGGAAATTTAAACATTATTTGTATGGACACCACAAGCAAAAATCACTCTCCTCCTTTTGATCTCTTGATATTTTTTGAAAGGAAAGATTTAATGCATGGATATGTTAGATTTTAACAAAGAGTTTTTAAAATTGCTTACATGAACATATAAAGAAATATAACTTTTTAAATGAATAGGTTTCCTTTTCAATTTAGTTTAAGGAAACTTAAGGAAAAAATTCAGATGAAGTTTTAAACCCTTTGACAGCTCTAGGAAACCTCTTCATGCAGAAGTCTGTGAAGCTATTTAGAATTTAATCTATAAAAATTTTCAAGGAAAAAATAGCTTATTTAATGATAAATCATTTGAATGAATATTTCAATGTTATTTTTAATAATGATAATAGACAAAGTATGCTAAAATCAAGTGAATTAGATCAGTGTCATTTTAAGCTATTTTCTGTAAGTAAGATGACAAATTCAGTGGTCACGACCAACAATAATGATGTCATATTTACTGAGTTCATATCACATACGAAACGTGCACTTCTGATTTAATCTAGGGGGTAAATCCCTAAAGTAAATTACTAGATTAGAATCAATTTCTTCCTGGTCCACCATCTTTTTGTCAATTTGATTTCAATCAAGTAGAGGAACTAGGTATTTCTAGTCCAGGGAATTTCAATCTATGGGTTCATTTCAAATGCTTTAGAAGGACTGGAGGAACAAAGGAGGACAGACTTGTAAGAGACCTAGAAGCTGTTGCTGCTCCATGGAAACCAGAGCCTGAGCTGACTTGAGTTTCTTGTGCTGTTGGAAATGTAACTCCAGTAATCAGGGACAGGAGCTGCTCCCTGCTGAGCCCTGATCCCTAGTGATCCTCAATCAGTTGTCACTGCTGCTGTCAAAGATGCAGCCTCACCAGCCACACCTGGTTCATCCCTCCCTCCTTCCATGTGTCCCACAAACCTTCCTTTGACAGGATCTCTTGGGGAGGCAGCTCAAGGGAGCAGAGCTTGGGGAGAATGTGTCTGTGGTGCTGTGTTGTTTGGCTCATTTGTTTTATTTCTTTTTTTTGACAGGTTTTCAATTCTGATGGTGCAGGGAACAGACAGCAAAGGGAGAGGGAGAGCTCAGCAATCACTGATGCAATCCAAGAGAAGTGGCGCCACACCCAGGACCCAAGACCCATGGTAAGTGCATCAAGGAAGCCACCTTAACCAATTAACTAAGGCAAAAGTAACAAACTGGAAAAGAACCACTCTTGACCCATCCCATAGAGTTCACAGGTTGAATTTCCCCCAAAGTCCATTTGTCAAAGACATGGTCCCCAGGTCGACACTGGACGTTGCCCCAAAGTGTTCTAGTCTGAGGTCCTGAGGTAGTAGGGGCTGTGCCTCAGAGGAGACTATGGTGACCCATTTGTCTTCTCTCTCTTTCTGCTTCCTGCTTATGAAATGAGCAGTTTTACTCTGTCAGGAACTTCCTGCCAGCCCCATCAGGCATACCCACCAGAGGCCTAAAGCAAGGGGCCACTGGATCATGGATTGGGACTTCCAAAACTGGGCTCCAAAATAAAGTTTATCTCATATAAGTTCATGATCTCAGGTATTTTGTTGTTGTTGTTGTTTTTGTTTGATTTTTGTTTTTTTGGTACCAGGGATTACATTTTATTGTTGGTCTTAAATTAGTACTTATTGTTTATTTTATTTATTTTTTATTCTTTGTTTCTTGTTATCTTTCTTACTTGCTATCTTTCTTTCTTCTTGCTATCTTTTCTTACTCATTTCAATTATCTATTTTTGAATATATTAACTTCATAGTTAATATGCTACCATTCTTTAAGAAGTTGTAAAAGATACTCTTAAAATATTTAGCCTACTCTTCCAGAGATAAAGTATATTTTTATTATTTATATTTACACTAAATTATGCTTCTATAACTTAGTTTAGAACTGCTTTAAATTTTAAATGTTCCCTCACAAAATTTGTCACCTGAATCTTTTAGGGTTTATTCAAACCACTGCCACTTTTAATTTCTTTCTTTTCTGATTATTGAAAGTAATAATTTCTCAAATAGTATAAGGTTAGCTGCAAATAACAGAAACATACCCTACTGCCTCCATCCCAGGCAGCTAATCTCAAATGATCTCCTCCCCACTTATCTTTTTTGAGTCATGCTTAATTTTCAGCTTCTCCCTGTACAGACACATGCTTGTTCTTGCTGGCACACAGTGGCCAACAGAAATGGCCCCAAGTCCTTGTTATGTTTCAGGTCCAGTGCTCAGCGCCAAGTAATCAATCTGATGTCCGTAACCTTTGGTTTAGTCTCTGGTTGGCTCCAGCGGTTCCTCACTCCATCCCGGATGCAATCAGCTGTGACAGGAGGTGGGATGCACCTGTTACCTGCAAGGTTATCTGCACTGTGCATAAGGGGCGTGCGCTGTCTCAGGATCTTATAAGAACTTGTGGGTATTGAGATAAAGAGGTCATTTTACTAGCCCCTGTTAAACTTCATCTTATTTAATTTAGGACTATTTTCTCACTATGTTAAGGTCTTAAATATCTCATTTTCAGCTCTCATTTAACATTTATATTTATGAATTTTGAAATTATTATGCTTGTAAATTTGACCCAGGAAATTATTCATAGATAATAAAATATTGCTTGATAGGAATTAATTTATTTTCATAGTCAAACAAAAGGTTCTATTTTCTACATAAATGAGAAAGTTTAGATTTGAGAAGTATAATGTAAATGACAATCAACTCCCCTAAACTTTTAATACCTTCCCCACTGTGCTCTTTCTCTGAGGGCATTCTCTATAATATCTTACATCTTGCTACTAGTGTCATCCTGTTAAGGGACTAGAATATGAATAGTTTTACGTATAATATATGTCTATGATTATTATGAATTTCATACTTTTTATAGATTTCTTCTTCACCTATAGAATAGTAAGATTACACATGAGAAACGGCTATCGTTAGAGGCTTTTAAACATCTCATTTTTATGTAAATAATAAATATCTTGGACATTGAATAATGTATTCTCCAGGTCAGATGATAACTGAACATCTTTAAATCCAGTCCATATATACAGACTCTTTTTATCCTTAATTTTAATCAGATAAGCATTCCAAAGAAGATGCATAATAAATAAAATTATTATGATAACATTTGCTGATAGAAACTATTGCATTAAGCTGAATTATCATAAATGATTATTCTTTAAAACACTTCGTTCCATTTTCATTGTTCTCTATTACAGTTTCTAAGCAGCTCTTATTTTCTTCCAGCATAAGGAGATTTCATAAGATGAGTGAATTTTGATAAATATGATTAATGTTTTTTCATATTTCTGAGGCTTGAGGATATTTGTGTAAGCACCTGGGGTTATGTTAGTATTAAGAACAAGCAGTGGTCTCAAACCAGAGGACAGTGTGGAGTATCCCTTCCTCATTTCGTAAATTGTTATGTCTTTTTCAGAATTTCCACCTCAAAACACTCAGCCCTCATTTACTTTTCTACTCCCAGGCTGTTTCTATAAATTAGCTTTAGGGCCAGTCTCAGGTTAGAGAGGGTGGGATGTAATCCTAGTGTTACCTGGTGATAATTACTCAACTCTTCTAAACTTAGTTTCTACAACCACATGACTTTGAAAAAAAAGTATTTTAGCTCTCTACCAAACTCATAATTTTGTAATGAGAAATGCAGGCTGTAATGAGTATTAAGATTTTAATATTGGGGGCTGGGATTGTAGCTCAGTGGTAGAGCGCTTGCCTTGCATGCGTGAGGTCCTGGGTTCGATCCTCAGCACCACATACAAAGCAATAAAATAAAGACATTGTGTCCATCTACAACTAAAAAAATATTTTTAAAAAAAAGATTTTAATATTGTGCCTGGAACAAAATAATCCTTCTTTGAAAGCTAACTGTTGTAAAGTTGCAATGGGTGTGCAAAGCACTCTGACAGTCTTACCTGTAGCTGCTCCAATGCCAGATGAATACAGTGCTCTCAGAACACAGTTCAGAGTGGACACTGTGTCTTAACCGGGGCTGGGGGATGCTTCTTGCAGCACGTCATGGCCCGGAGCATTCAGCCTCCTTTGTTCCTCGACCTCACCCCCTCTGACTTCTCTACCTTCTCCTCCTCTTTCTTCCTCTAGTGATGATGATTATAAAGATGACCATGATGATGCCTCTTTAGAGGTGTTATTATAATTTAATCTGTGGAGTAGCTTCTTCCAGGATTCTATCTCATTAGAGTCCTACTAATGTGATAATCCTGTCAAACTAAATAGGCTTGCTTCATGATGGCTAGATGTCATATCTTTCAGTGTTCATTTTCTTTCTTTCTTTCTTTCTTTTTTTAAATATTTTTTTATTGTAGATTGACACAATATGTTTATTTTATTTATTTTTATGTGGTGCTGAGTATCGAACCCAGTGCCTCACGCATGCAAAGCAAGTGCTCTACCACTGAGCCACAATCTCAGCCCATCTTCTTTCTTTTTTATAAAGCTTAATTATCTTGATGCAAATAAATAACAGATAAGCCAAGTATCACCTGGGAAGGGCAAAGTGGAGAGAGACCTAGGAGAGAGATGATCCCAGTCATGTGGAGATTTGATGCAAATTTTAGTTGATTTGTTAATATGATTCTCAAATATAGTATTTTATTCATTAGTTAACTTAGTAATTATTTTATTTGAAAACAAAAAAAAAAAAAACAAGTAGAAGTGAACTTCCATCAGTTTTTAACTCTCACACCCATTAATCTAGCTGCACATCCACCCACAAATCCTGCCTGCTCCCTGTTTGGGTGGTTGCATACTTCGTGATCAAGCTGGCTTCAATGCTACCTTGTCTCCACAAGGGACCCAGCCCCTCCTGAAGGAAAGATGTACACATGTGCCCCAAACCCTTGTGTGTGTATGTTTGTGAAACAGAAGCCTCATTAACACAGAGCTCAGGGGAAGGGTCCCTCTTGCCCAAACTTAAGGGAGGTACTATCTGTATATAATCTGATTGTTTCTCTTTACTGAGTCAGTTCCGTTGGCACAAGAACTTGCTACAATGTTTTCCTCTGTATCCACAGTAAAACCAGCTCCTCCTTTTACAATTAATTTCCAGAATATGCTCTCCCTGGATCATTCTCCTTTATTAGAGGCTGTTACCTGCTTGCTACAGTTATCTTTTGGTTTTAAACTCTGTGTAGGAAGTGATTTCTTACGCCTTTGTGGAATGGCTCACTTGTACTTGGGTAAAAAAAGGGGGCACCTATGTTCTATCCACACTGCAGTGAACATCCGTCTCCAATGTAAGTCACCTAAAAAGACCTTTAAGTTCACTGGTATTTGGATTCAGTTTGAGCAGCTGGGTTTGTTGATACACTTGTAATCTCAGCTGCTTTGGAGACTGAGGCAGGAATATGACAAGTTTGAGGCCAACTTCAGCAGCATTGTAAGGACCTGTCTCAAAATAAAAAAATTAAAAAAAAAAAAAGAACTGGGATGCTGCTCATTCAGTGATTAAGCACTCCTGGGTTCAATCATCAGCACTCCCTCCCCAAAAAAATTAGATTTGTCTGTTGTGCTGCCCAGGTAAAGATATATATATATATTTTACAGATAAACAGAGGTGATTTTAATTTATAGCAAGTATTGAGAACCAGTGGATAGGATGTAAAATCTGTAATCATCGCCAATTTTATATTAGGTTAATTAAAATAAATTATAGCATCCTGAAAAAGTCTGTTCCTTGAAAAGAAACACAAACAAAGCAATTACAAGAACAGGAACAAAATACCTAACTATGTCACCAACTGGCTCCCCTCCAGGATCTCTACTAGTGCTTGGAAGGAAGCCACCAACCAACCTTCTCATTTAAGCACTCAGCAGGGACTGCATCCTATTACAGATATTGGAGAGAGAATTTTGGGGGACTAGTATAGGGGTCAGGTGGCCATTCCTGTCCTGTCAGCTGAGTAGGAGAGTCAGGTCACTAATCAAAACATGGTCTTTTTCGTATAGTTGTCTAACACAACATTTGTAATAAAAAGAAAAGCAGAAACTCTGAACACCAATTTCTAAAGAAACTGATTTTATTGGTCTATTATTTTAAGGTAAAGAATGAAAAATTATTGTATTTGTGGAATGTTTTAAAAATTATTTCAGCTTTACTTATGGTTTCACAGAAATTCACTGTTGGCATCTGTTCTTTTGAAGGAAAAAGATTTGGAAATAGTGGTATTTCCTCATATAAAATCTACTGGACACAGTGCACATACTCTACTATGATGCACTGTCACAACAAAGTAATAGATGATCCCAAGAGTTAAATGAATTCATACTTTCAGATACTAAGTTACTAGTACATTCTATAGTAGGTCAAGGATACTTCTAAATGTCATTTCTCTCTGACCAAAATCACACTAACCAATTTTTTAGGGTTACATTAAATCCTAAAGCTTCTGCTATTGCAAATATATATATATATCTTTCAAATATATTTTGGAGTGTTTGTTCACTTTCTTATGTATTATTTACATAATATAAAATTGAAAAGGTGGAAAATCAACTTCTAAATAGAGGCTTGTTTCAGAGTATAGTATATGCAGAATCGTATTCTATTGGCAAGGATTTTGAAGAGTATAGAAAACGTGAAAATGTGTCACGAGAAAGAGCTCTGCTGTGAAAAACTTGCAGGCGTCCTCCTCATTGAGTGACAGCTAGGATAGTTAGAAGTGAAGCAAGGTTTGTCTCAGGAACGGAAGCTGGCAGAATGCACATCTCGAGTCTGGCGTGTGTGCTGTTTTCCCTGATATGCAGACTTTATCAAATAAAATAATCACATTGAGGCATTTGTATCTCGGAGGTAAACCATCCTCTTGCCTGTCAGGTGGAGGGTCCATCCATCCATTGTCCAAGTGCAGACGAACTCACGTTGAGGCCCTTCCTTCCAATTCCCTGCCACACTATAGGGCTGGAATTAAAATTACTAAGACTCATGTAGAATTAGACAACCAGATGCTAAGTGAATTGTTCTTCCTTATGTACCTCATTTCGCTCTCAACCAGTGTCCATTAATCAGCCATTTGAAGAAATATTTCAAATGATAATGTCCCCAAAGTAATCAATGAAGACTTAATTAAGCTTTTTAAATTAGAAAACGTAAATTGAACCAGCGAGTCATGCTTATGCATTTATTCTATACACACCATTAATTCTTTTGGGTGATATCTACATGAAGGTTCCCAGTACTTTGGAGAAAACACAAAGTACATACTGTATAGGTGGCAAATTTTCAAAATACTTTAAAATCATTTATTTTATAACATTAAATATGATTTTATATAAAATAGCACTGCTTGAAATTGAAATGCCTACATATGAAATACTCAGCTGAAGTACTTATCCAAATCCTTATTTGAGTCATCATACCTTAATTGCTATCTCTGCCTATATAGATAAAGGACACTAACAAGAAAAATTTTTATAACAGTTATTTCAAAGTCCTGCTATTTTTATTAAGATTAGATATGTCCATTTGCAAGAAACATATTTGTAATGTTGTCATAGTGAAAATACTCTGCAGCTGGTGTGTTTAGGAAGCTCCAGAATGCTCTGGGACAGTCTAGATTTTGCAATGCAGCCATGAGCTCCAGGCTAGACATTGTTCTGCTGAAAAAAAGCAAAAATATTCACATGGTCATAAGCATTTTGGTAGAATTTGGTGGACAAGTGTCAGGTGATGGATGGAAACGAACATAAAATGTAATAGAGTATGAAGAGCTCTAGTATTAGGTTTGGTGTTTTTTGTTTCACTAATAATAGGCCTGCATAAATTTCTAGTTGTATATAAAATAGAGAATTACATCATTTAAAATTTTGGATATTGCTGTATTTTAACACAAGGAACAATTTTTACTGTCATTTAAACTAAAGATCAGTTTCATAAGGTTATTTCTAAGATCCAAAATAGAGATTGAGCATAATTTAATACTCTCCTAAATTATAAAATCATAGTCAGATTTAAATTTCTTTCACAGTAGCAGTCTGAAAGGAGAAAAATGATTCATATAGCTTAGCTTGTGAACAAGCTTATCTCATTTCTCAGCATTCCAGGGATAGCAAAGCTTTTTATTTTTAACAGATTTATGAAGCTAATTGATAGAATTTCAAGAATATGAAAGGGTATTTTCATATGATTCTTGTACCTCTGAAAACATATTGCTTAGGCAAATAGAAAGTGCAGGCTTGCATGCTAGATACGTCTGTATCTTCCATGATGCTTAAATAAATCTTCAGAACCCTGTTAAAACATTGGTTTAAAGGAAATAGGGAGGTAATTCTATCACACCCCTATTTGGAGAAATAACAAGATTTCCTACTTAATCTCCAGGCCAATGTGTCTACTTCAGAAATAAACAGCAATGTAAATAAAATCAGGGCTTCCAAAACAGCACTAACCTCTAAGTGATTTTACAGCGTATTATTTTTAATAACACATGTGAAGAGTAAATATAGCATAGTGAAAATAACTATAATTATATTGTAAATGCATGGCTGGCCTCTTCTTATTGATTTATTTATTTTTGATTTTATGGTTTGTTTTTTTCTTATAAAGCCCCTGCTCGTCCATGAGGCTCTTCTTATATTCCAAGTTTAGCACTTCTATCTCTATGTACATGTATGTCTTTGAGCAATCACCTAAATATGCATTAGCGTTTCTCTACTTGGCTACACCATTTCATTGTTAAATCCTATGCCCAGAAGTACCTTCCCTATGGAGCCCCTTGATCTACTCAAACAAAACTAATCCCTTCTCTCTCCCTTCAGAGTTATGGCTCCACCTAGTCTTTAAGACACAGCACCAATCCAACTGCATTTTAATATTTTCCTCAGTTTTCATGTGTATAGTTTCCAAAGAGCTTATTTTTAAAATCATCTTTTAAATATCATCCTTTTCTTAGCCCCCAAACCTTGTCTTATCTAACAAAGGAGTATAATGATGATTTTTTTTAATTTTCCACTTTTTTCTCACATTTTATCTATACATTTTCCCTTTGGTGAGCTGTAATGTACGTCTCTGATGCTAGAAATGTTCTCAGATGCTGATTCCCTCTTACCATAGGTCCTTAACAGTGCCTGGCAGGATTTGACAAATGGCAGGCTGCTCTCCAAGAGCCCTGGCTGTGTTGCTACAGTGTTGACTCCAGAGAGGCTTCTTAATCAGGATTCTCAAAGCTCATGTAGTAGATTTCCTCTAATATCCCTATTTCAATACATACCTTGCTTCCTGCCATTGCTAAAACTGCAGCCTCATAATCCAGAGCCTCCCTGCTCAATTTGCACCAAGAATCTCTGCTGAATCTCCGAAACTTTGAGTCAAAATGAACTTTTCCTCCTCTGTGTTGTCTTGTGCAGTGTTTTGGTCAGTGATGCAAAACGTGACGCCAACAGGGCGTGAAGGTAAGGAGACGTGCACTGGGGCTCTGGGAAGTTATACCTCGAGGGGCCCAGCCCAGCACGAATCAACGTACTGCTCTTCTAGTTTTATGGAGGGACATGGGTTTCAAACACCATTTATATGTTAATGATTTCCAGATTTATATCACCGAGCTGGATCTCTTTCCTGTGCTTTGGACTCGTTTCCACTTCTTCATGGTGTGGACATGGGCAAGTCTAAAGGACCCTTCAGTATTCAAAGTGGACACTGAACCCTGGATACTCCTTTCATATTAATGCTCTACTTCATTTGTTAGAGAACAAGTACTTGAAATCATTCTTGATTCTTAGGTTTCCCTCCAAACCACGTTTCCAATCATTTGGGCCACTCTCTTGGTTCTAGTTTTGTACCATGTTTCGCATCACTGTCCCTCCATCTCCAGCAGCTCCTGTCTCCTGCCTTCCTCTGTTCAATGGTACATGGTTGCTCCTGCTGCTTTCACCTGTCTCTTCTTGAGTATTTCAAAATAGGAGTGTAGCAATCATTCCAAAAAGTAAGTTAAAAGTCCAGAGAACATTGAGTACTTTTCTGCCTCTTTCCATTGGTACAAATATCAATGCTGCAAATGACAGAAGCGACCCACCGAGATTAAAACTGAAAAGCTGAAAGAGAAAGAAAATCTAACTGAGGACTCCAGGACTGGAAGAACCACAATGCTCCAGGTGTCTTATGACCTTGCCTACTGGGTCTGTGCCTTTCCCCCGGTATGGAAGGCAACCCAGGTTCAGCATTTACAGACGCTCAGCCTAGAAAAAGATGTCACCTCAAGGCTCTTTTCTCCCAGAAATCAAACAGGGGTCCCCCCACAACACAGGGGAGCACAGCATCCCTGCATCCAGCCCTCTCCTGGACAGTCTCAGGTGCCCCCGACCCCATCCCACGCTGATAGACAGGAAGTGGTGGCATTCACCAGCAGTGAGGATAGCATGCCAGGGAATGAGCACCGTACCAAGGAAATCTCCTTGCAAGGGCCACTGGACACCCCCTTCCCCTACTGGAGACCTCAGAGTGACTGCTAATGGGTTGATGAAATGTCCTAAAATTATTTGGTTGCACAACTCTGTGAATAGACTAAAAGCCATAGAATTGTACATCTTAGATGAGTGAAATATATAGAATGTGAATTATAACTCAAAAAAATCTGTTGAAAAAAACACAATGATGTATAACTACATCCCTATCAAGTGATTAAAATAAAAATATCAATAACACCAAATACTGTAGAGAAACTGTTTTTTTCATATATTTATAGTGGAGATATAAAATGGTACAGCCACTCTGAAAACAGTTTGGCGGTTTCTTCCAAAATTAAACATGTGCTTAACCATATGGACAACCAATTGCACTCATGGGCCTTTATCCCACAGAAATTGAAATTCACATTCACATATGCATCTGTAAATAAATGATTCACAGTTCTGTTTATAGGGCCCCAAACTGGAAACCACCCAGAGTCTTACTATGGGTGTCTGATTAATCAAGCCAGATACAATCAATAGGAATGAACTGTTGAAACACGTAGCAGCTTGGAGAAGCTCAAGAAAATTACAGTATTGAAAAAAAAAAGCAGCCAGTTTGAAAAAGTTACATAAGATTCTACTTAATATAAGATTATACATCATTCTTCTTGAAATGACAAAATTATTGAAATGTAGGACAGATTAGTGGTTGCCAGGGGCAGGAAAAGAATGGGTGGGCTGGAAGGATGATTGTGTCAACATGAAAGGACATTATAAGGAATCTTTGTGAATTAGAATTGTTCTTTATTTTGGCAGGTGGTAAGAATACAAAGCTGCCTGTGAGATTACATTGCACAGAGCTAGACACCCACATACACCACAAGAGTGACGTTAACCTGGGGAAATACCATAGGATTCCATGCAGGACATCATCCTGGTTGTGACTTTGTGCCCTCGTTTTCCAGTGTGAGTACTGGAGGTACCGTGTGAAGGGAATACAGGACCTCTCTATCAGTTTCACAACTGCATGTAAACCTACTATTTTCTTAAGATGCAGAGTTCAGTTTGAAAAAGGAAATCAAGTTATGTTTCATTTGAAAAAGGTTTATGTGGGTTCCATTTCACTCTCTCCATGAGCACATGCCTGCCCTGTGGTCCCACCAGCCCTCTGCAGTCAGCCCCCTCTGCTCTCAAGTTCCACTCACTTGAGTGCTTGTTCAGAGTCCAGCCACAGGAGGTTCTTAGCTAGTGCACAAGCTTGCTAAACTGCCCAGCCTGCTGTGGGAACCGAATGCTCTCCTTCCACAAATGCAGATGACTTCCCCTGTTTGCTAACTTGAGCCTTTGATCCAATCTCACCCTCTAGTGAGACCTGTGGAGAACCATTCCCCTTTCAATGCCAATATCAGCATTCCCTATGGGTATCCATTAGTGCCCCACTGAAGGTAAAAATCAAAGACAATGCTGAGGGCTTCTGTGTGTGCTGGTCAAAGGGCAAGTGAAGGGAACCCTCAGCCCCCTACAGGCAGGCTTGCGTTATGGCAAGGCTGAGGTTGAAGGCGCCCACTTTCAGGAGAGCATAGGGGCCTCCAGTCCAGGGACAGAGAGAGACCCTCTGAGTTTATTCCTGTAGTCTGCAGACCAAACCCGAACTGTTAGTGTGTTCTTGACAGCCATCTAAAGTTTGAGCTTAAACTTAATTACAAATCTACCTCTTGATCTTAAATTCTGTCTGAGGATCAACTGGTCCCACCTCAGGTTGTAGCCGATACTTCCCTGTCAGCACAGTTCTCATGTATTTGCCTGCTGTCATTGTTTACTAAAGTCATCCCTGCCCCTTGAAGGTCATATTCAATGCCTTAAAAAATCTGCCCTGAATGCCCAATTGGATGTGAACTGGGCTTGGCCCAAGATACATAGTGTGTCATTTGCTACCCTGATATGGAGCTTTATGTTATATAGTTATGAGGATTATTTGGGTGTGTGTTCTTTATTCTCTATTACATTATTATATTCTTGAAAGCAAAGCCTATATATAATGTGTGTATGTATATATGTCTTTATTTATTGTGGTACTGGAAATTGAACCCAGAGATGCTGTACCATTGAGGAACATTACCAGTCCTTCATTTATTTATTTAAGTTTGAGTCAGGATCTTGCTAAGTTGGAGAGGCTTTCACAAAGTGGCTGAGGCTGATCTCCAAATTGCAATTCTCCTGCCCCTGCTTCCTAAGTCCCTGGGGTTATAATCATGCACCCTCATATTGAATTATCTGTAATTTAATAAGTGACTGACAAAATAGAGACCCATATTTAGCTTGAATGGGTGATCTGGGAAATTTTGTTGTATTTATAATCTATTTGATAATGTCACTAATCAAGTTGCTTTATACAAATAAATGCATGTCAAATTTTTTTTAAATATTTTTTTAGTTGTAGATGGACACAATGTCTTTATTTTTTTATTGCTTTGTATGTGGTGCTGAGGATCGAACCCAGGGCTCCATGCATGCGAGGCAAGCGCTCTACCGCTGAGCTACAATCCCAGCCCTGCATGTCAAATTTAAACCAGGTGATTATTTGGAAATTTATCTGATACTAGAGCAGTCTGTGAAGACCAAATAAATAATTTACATAGTTTGCATTATTCTTTTCCAGGATAGAAACTATTTCCCAGTCCTTACATTGTCTTGTCTATCATTTGTCTTTCATCTGGGACCCTTTGTTAATCTCCCCTCTCCCTGTCTTTGATATTCTTGAAGAGTGCACACCTTTCCTTCTGGAGGCCTAGCCTCAAGTTTGTCCTTTTGAATGTCCTCACCCCAGATTCAGATCCCTCATTCTTGCAGGAAGACTTATGCAAATGATGCTCCGCTCTTACTTTACACTGACCCGGCCTTACCCAGGTGATATTTAAATTAATTACCCAGTCAAGTTGGTCAAATTAGTATCTGCCAACTTCTACCAATGTAGATTCACCATTTTCCTCCTTTAAAGTCTGATATTGGGGGAATATTCTGATATTTACAATACAGATGAGCATCACTGGAGCATGCTAATAACTGCATGTCGTAGTAGCTTCATCGACACATTTGGATTTAGTGTAATTTGCCCTTGGTAGGTATTTCATGTATCAACTGCATCTGCCAGCTATTGGTGAATGAGTTTATACTGCAGCTCACTGTCATGATAAAATATTGTTTGCCACTATGCTGCAGGACATCCGAAAGTCTAGAATCAGAGATTGTAATTTATGTTGTGTGAGGTAGAAGACTGGCGGTATCTACATGTTGGGGTTTTTGAAAGTGTTCACAGAAAATACACAGTGAGAGGACTTAAAATTCATAGAAGTCATGAAGAACAGACGTCTCCGTGTGTTCCCTGGTCAGCAGAACGTGTGTCTGTAACGGGAACAAGTGACTCTGAATTCAGTGGCAATGTGGCTGATGATTGCACCTGCCTTGCATTTCATGATCAGAGAGCCCAGAAATCCTAAGGAATGCAGACTTCCAAGATTACAGGTCCAGGGAACATGAGAGACTTTGTTATCTTACAAATAGGTCATGCTGTCCCGTCACTCAGTGGAAAAGCAGAGTTCACACTCAGCTCAGCAAGACCTCAGATCCTCCATATGTATGTGAAACACACTTCCAGGCTAAGGACTGGGTCACCTTCCCTTCTCTTTCTTCCTACAGCTCTATCATGAATTATAACTCTTCTTATTTGCTTATGCATCCTTCTTGTCTGGGTGTGGTTTCCTAGAAACTACACAACATTTCACACATTTGTTAAAGCTTTCCTCAGCTACCCCGATATGCACACATTCACTTGGCTTCTTTTCCCCTATCATTTCTGTGAAAGCAAAAGGTAAATGAAAATATTTATCTTATTCTACTCTTTTTATGTGGTCTAACCTCATATATTGTACTAGCACTTCTGAGCTCTGTTTTATAAATCTTATTTTATAATCTACTTGGCAATATTCCTAATATTTAAATATTTCTCATGCTAAAAATATCAGAGAAATGTGTCACAAAAAAGGAAATCATGGGAGATGTTTAATATGTAAATCTCATTTAAGCATGGCAAATAATTAGTCTATCTTCAGATTAGATTGGATAATCCCATTAGCCAGTGTTTCTTAGTGCTTTCTGCGCTTTTGATTTTTCATGTTACAAGTTTGGGAGAGATCACATAATTATACTTAAGAAATTGCAAATGAACAGCAATGAAAGACCTAACAACATTCGTTCTTCCAATTACTAAGAGAAAAGAAAGGCAAATAAAACGTGGATATCAGCTTTTTTGTGAATTCAGTTTGGTAAAAGTTCATCATTCCCCCCAAATCACCCATATTTCTAAATTATTCAATTTGTTATTATGCATATCCCTTATTTTGAATGAACTACTATCCTTCTAACATACAGCGTTAAAATCCAAAATTTTCTTCTTTAATAAATTTGAGTATTTTGCATATCTTTATACACATATAGTAATTATAACTATAAAAATCAAATGAATTGATATAATTATGTCTATAAATGTATTGTAACAATTATATTTTGTAGTTAATATATGTCATAAACAGCATTATATATATGTATTAATGCAGTCATGTATGTGTGTACGTAACAAAACATATGTAAAACAAAGTGTACTTGACTATAAAGGGGACCTAGCAGACGGTCCATAGATGGAGAGACTGAAGGGCCACATAACCTCAGAAGGGTGTGGGGAGATTTCCGGAGACCACACATGTCCTGAATGTGTGCCTGTCACTTTCTCCAGTGGCCTGGTTGCTTGCTTTGGAATCTCGCTTCATGTCCACTCTCTGGCTCACTGGCAGGCTCTCTCTCCCTCTCTCTTTTTCTTTTCTTCTCTCTGTTCATTGCAGTGGAAGCAGCAGCCAGGTCTGAGGTTCTTCCTCTGAACCTGCTCCGGTTTTCCCTGGAGAGAATGTTAGCACAGTGATCCTGGGGGCGGTGCCACTCTCCCCAGTCTGCTGAGGTAGAGGAAAGGGAAGTTGATATAGGACAAAGAACCCCTGGGGGTGCTGTCCTGCAAAGGCCCCCTGTGTGCAGACCTCACCCAAGAGGAGACACACTCAGTAGATCCCCAGAAGCATCCACCAAGTTCTGTTGACCTTAAAATATTTCTCCCAGAAAATAGGAACTGATGTTTTTCTCTTTAAATTATTTCCATGCAATGCCAACAACAGTTCTCAAAATTATTCCTTTGAATTCATGATTGTCTTAAAATTCTTTAGCTGTTTATTTTTATATTAATATATGAGTAGCATTTCTTTCTGAAAAAAGAATTTTATGAAGTTCTGGATAACAAATTCTGTCTTCCTCAGCACATTTTATTTTAAGATATTTCTTCTACATTGTCATCAAGACTTTTGGAATGTCTTTGTTCTTCCAAGATTGCATTTTCCTCATTTTTAATCATTAACATCAGCAAGAAAAATAATTACACATTTATACATATTTTCTTGCAGCAACGTGCGACGTGTCCAGGGCCTTGCACATGCTAGACTAGTGCCCTACTACTGAGCTACACGCCCAGTCTTGATAAAAACTTTTAAAACTGAATTTTCTGAGGTTTTACTGTGTGCCTGTCAGTGGCCCAAGGTGCCTCCTATGTAGAATTGATCAACTATGACATTACAGGTTGGGGATAATTATTACACTCTGTTTTTATAAAATATTTTTTAAAACAAGTTACTTATAATTATACATCTCCACTGCTTTCTCAAATATACTAAATTCATAGGCTTCTTTATCAGAAACTATAACACAAAAATGCTAGTATTTTCTCCAAGTGAGTATATACAAAAGTGATATTCCATTTCATACATGAAGGGGTTGGTTTTGAAGTAATGAACTGAAAGTCCCAGGAGACAATAGCTAGTAAGTCTTTCTGGGCTTCAGCACAACTATATAGCTCACTATTTTATAATGAGATTTCTAAAGCTGAGAAAAGAGTAAGCAACAGCATTTTAGTTTTATCAATCATTGCTGTTTTGTTGTTTTGCTATCAAATCCTTGTTTCCATCTCAAAGGTGACATGGATGTTCTCAGTGTGGGCAGTACTGGGCAGGAACAGAGATGTCCATCAGATTATTCTCCCAGGGTCAATATCTGGAGTTGACTATGTGTTTTTAAAAGCTCCATGGTAACATCTAGTTTCCCTGTAAATACAGAAGCTAATATACTTTAGATTCGTAATGAAAAAATAGAAGACCAACAAAATTGAAACTTCTTAAAATTAGAGAAGTGGTCTGCAGGAGAAACTAATTTACAAAAAAAATAATTTTTACTTCTTTCCTGTTAAATACGAAGTTAAAACTATTTGAGATGTTAACCAAAAGAAATTAAAATTAACCATTAAAAAAGATTTTCCAAGGCAGTTCCAAGATGGCGACCTAGATGGACGCCGCAGTCAGTCTCTCCAGAACTGGAGATTGAAGTTGTGGAAATACCGTCTCCCAGCCAGCTTCTGGACATCATCCTACAGCTACCTCCGCAGGAATTTCACTTGCGTGTGTACACAGGGCCACCAGGCAACAGTGATTGCCACAAGCAGCGTGACCTCAGCAGCAAAAGGTGGCGGAGCTCCTCTGCCAGCATCTCCGCCGTCGGTGGCTCGGAGCCCCAGCCCAGGGTTCGGCCCAGGCAGGGCCTGCTTCTACACGAGGGGGCGTGGGACAGACCCTGGAAACAAACTGAACTCAACACAGAACACTGTCAATCAGCAGCGATTCCACCAGCGGCCCAGCACAGAGTTACACCCTGCTGTGAAACCCATACCCAGGACACCAGCGGGAAAGTCCAGCAAGCAATGGACAATGCCACCTACTGGAGGTGAAAGGAACCATACCTGTTTTTTTACATTGAGACTTTTTTTTTTTTTACTTTTTTTATTCTTATTTTTTATTTTATCCTTTATCTTTTTCTCCTAATATTTCTATTGTTTAATCCTTTTGTTTTATTTCACTGATCTTTTCTTCTTTCCTTTCTTTCTTTTTCCTTCCCTCTTTTCTCTCTCACTCTTCCTACCCTCTAATCCCCAACAGTTCTGAAAGCAAGTATTTGTTATACAGTGGGACATGGTAGATTGGGATTGATGAACTGTATACTAGAGTGGTAGTATGTAGTTTTGTAACCCCCACTTGCATATGTTTTATTTTTCTTGCTGGCATCTCTCCCCACTGTACTCTCTTTTCTTCTTTTTTACTGGTCTTCCCCAACTCTTGGTCGCTCTTTCTAGTAATAGCCAACTTCTCTTGGATTCATTTTTCATGCTTTCTAAGATCTAATAACCATATCCTCACTTCCTACTACCCCAACATTCTATCCTACACCCCACCCTCAAGCTTCCTTAGCCCACCAACAGAAACTATAGACACTTGTGCAAACCTATTATTTACATAATAGATTGTAAAGGAACCCATAATTGATATATATTGTGACTAAACTGTAAAAGTATTTGGGAAATATTAGGAACTACTTGGTTTGAAACTATATATTGCTTGTATTGAGATCAATCAATATTGATCTCCCCCTTAAAAGAGAGGTATTGAAACCCTGCAGGGAAACTATACCTGTATAGGAGTAAACACTGTAACAACTTGGATCAGCAGTGCTAGAAGGAAAGACACGCAATCAACATGAAAAAACAAGGGAAGAAAGTGACTCAAACAAACCAAGATAACACACTATTAGAATCCATGGTCAGTACGGCAGAAGAAATGACAGAACAGGAATTCAGGATGTACATAATTAAAATGCTCTGTGACTTAAAAAATGATATAAGAGAGCAAACCCAGTCAGCAAAAGACCATTTCGATAAAGAGATAGATAGGCAAATAAAGGAAGTAAAAGATCACTTCGATAAGAAGATACATAGGCAAATACAGGAAGTAAAATATCACTTCAATAAGGAGATAGAGAATCTGAAAAGGAACCAGAGAGAAATCCTTGAAATGAGGAAACAATGAACCAAATTAAAAACTCAATGGAAAGCATCACCAACAGATTAGACCACTTGGAATACAGAACCTCAGATACAGAAGACAAAATATTTAACCTTGAGAATAGAGTTGACCACACAGTGAAGATGGTAAGAAGCCATGAACAGAACATCCAAGAGCTTTGGAATAACATTAAAAGACCAAACTTAAGAAAACTTCTGGGACTGATAAATGAATTCAGCAAAGTTGCAGGATATAAAATCAATATCCATAAATCAAATGCATTCCTATACATCAGCAATGAGTCCTCTGAAAGAGAAATTAGAAAAACTACTCCATTCGCAATAGTCTCCAAAAAAATAAAATACTTGGGAATCAATCTAATAAGAGTGGTGAAAGACCTCTACAATGAAAATTACAAGACAGTAAAGAAATAAGTTGAAGAAGATCTTAGAAGATGGAAAGACCTCCCATGTTTCTGGATAGGCAGAATCAATATTATTAAAATGGCCATACTACCCAAAGCGCTATACAGATTCAGTGAAATCCCAATTAAAATCCCAAAGTCCTTTCTTACAGAAATAGAAAAGGTAATCATGAAATTCATTTGGAAAAATGAGAGACCCGGAATAGCCAAAGCCATCCTGAGCAAGAAGAGTGAAGCAGGAGGCATCACAATACCAGACCTTAAACTTTACTATAAAGCAATAGTAACAAAAATGGCATGGTACTGGCACCAAAACAGACATGTAGACCAATCATACAGAATAGAAGACACAGAGAGTAATGCACATAAATACAGCTATCTCATACTAGACAAAGGTGCCAAAAGCATTCACTGGAGAAAGGATAGCCTTTTCAACAAATGGTGCTGGGAAAACTGGAAATCCATATGCAGTAAAATGAAATTAAACCCCTATCTCTCACCATGCACAAAACTCAACTCAAAGTGGGTCAAAGACCTAGGAATTAGACCAGAGACCCTGCGTCTAATTGAGGAGAAAGTAGGCCCAAATCTCCATCACGTTGGATTAGGCCCCGAATTCCTTAACAAGACTCCTATAGCACAAGAAATAAAAGCAAGAATCAATAAATGAGATGGGCTTAAACTAAAAAGCTTCTTCTCAGCAAAAGAAACTATCAATGAGGTGAACAGAGAGCTTATATCCTGGGAGCAAGTTTTTGCCACACACACATCAGATAGAGCACTGATCTCCAGGATATATAAAGAATAGGATATATCAAAAAATTTAACACCAAACAAACAAACAACCCAATCAATAAATGGGCTAAGGAGCTGAATAGAAACCTCTCAGAAGATGATGTACAATCAATAAACATATATATGAAGCAATGTTCAATGTCTCTAGCCATTAGAGAAATGCAAATCAAAACTACCCTCAGATTTCATCTCACCCCAGTCAGAATGGCAGCTATCCAAAATACCAGCAACAATAAGTGCTGGCGAGGTTGTGGGGAAAAAGGTACACTCAAACATTGCTGGTGGGATTGCAAACTGGTGCAATCAATCTGGAAAGCAGTATGGAGATTTCTTAAAAATCTTGGAATGGAACCACCATTTGACCCAGCTATCCCACTCCTTGGCCTATACCCTAAAGACTTAAAAAACAGCACACTACAGTAAAGCAGCCACTTCAATGTTTATAGCAGCACAATTCACAATTGCAAAACTGTGGAAGCAACCCAGATGCTCTTCAACAGATGAATGGAAAAAGAAACTGTAGTACATATACACAATGGAATATTATTCAGCAATAAAAGAGAATAAAATTATGGCATTTGCAGGCAAATGGATGGAATTGGAGAACATTATGCTAAGTGAAGTAAGACAATTCCAAAAAACCAAATGCCGAATGTTCTCTCTGATTAGTGGATGCTGATACATAAGGCGGGTGGGAATGGGGAATATAGGAGAAGTGGAGGAACTCTGGATGTGGCAGGGGGGAGGTGGGGGGAGGGAAAGGGGAATGGGTATAGTAAAGATGGTTGATTGAGATCGTCATCACTATCCTTGGTGCATGTATGAAGACACCAATGGTGTGACTTTATCTGGTTTGCAACCAGAGAAATGGAAAAATTGAGCTATACATATGCACTATGACTTGAAATGCATTTAAATAAATTATAAAAAAAAGAAAAAAAAGATTTTCCTCTAAAATTCACATAATTGGTTATTAGACTTTGTAATTTCAGATCACTTTTATCCCTACGTAATTTAGGTTTCATTAGTACTTTTAAAATGTGAGACTTTGGAAAAATTTGGTAAAAAGAAAACAGAATCAAAGCCCTCACTTTTAGTTGCAGTTAGGAAACATCATGATAAACTGAGATAAACACTTGCAGAAAGCTGGTTCATTCAAACTAACAGCTACACTCCAACTGATGTGTCACTGGACAGGAACCCACAGCCTTTCACTGTGATGAAAGGGGATGATCTGAGGATAACCTGGAGGAGCCGGCAGAGAACACTCTAGACCAGTACTTCTGCTCATCATGTACCATCCTTCAGGGTCCCAGACAGGGATGTGACAGATCCACTTGTTATTATTCCTTCCAATAGGAATGCAAAATTCCACTTACAGTGGTCCAGGGTCCTTTTGCCAGCAATTAGTTTATGTTTTTGTCCCAAACCCAAAAGCCCTATCCTTGTCTAAATGCCCTCCTGGCTTCTAAGATGCTTTTTCAACTGATCATCACACTTAACTGGTCCCTTTCTCCATATCAATTGAGTTGGTGGGGATTTTCTTTCATGGTCTGAGCCTTTGGTGAAATCCAAAGTCAAATGAACAAGGGAGAATTATTCTCTGGTGGGTTAGAAATGATAGAATAAGTGGTTTATTATTCTAATTATTGCTTTATCTATCTGATTCTGAACTCAAGTCAATTAAGAAATCTATACTGATTGGAAAGTTTTTGAGGTCTGAACCAGGGCTTTTTGAATTTCTTTTGTTAATTCATGCACTCATATTTACTGTCTCATTTGAATGCAACAACAAAAAATCCATTTTTAAAAAGACAGCCCATAGAGCTTTGAAAATTGTGCACAATCATGTGAACTTACTAATAATGAAGATGTATACTGACTATCCTCACCCAAAAGAATTTTCTTTTTCCAATTGCAGTCAATCAATTTTTACTATCCTTGACCCATGAAGCTACTCATCTATTTTCTGTTATCATGGGTCTTTCTTTTTAAGAATTCTGTGTAAATTGAATCATACTGCACATCATCTTTTGTGTCTGACTTTTTTGATTAGCACAATGTCATTTTATATATTAATATTTCATTCATTTGTATTTGTAATATTTGAGGAATAGCAACTAGGTTATATATACCCAGTAAGAGTTGGACATCTGGGTTCTCTCCAGGTTTTGGTGTTTAATAACAAAGTTGGTACAAATGGTTAACTATTCATCTTTGTAAGAGATCATAGTTTCTTTTCTCCCAGGTGAAAATCTAAAGGTGGGATTATTTGTTTGGATAATACATATATATTAAGTTTTATAAGACACTGCAGTTCTATTTTACGAAATGTCTGTACCATTCTGCTTTCCCACTAAAACCATAAAATAGCTCCAGGTGCTCTCCAGCCTCACCAATGGATTTGGCAGTGTCAGTATTTGTTTTTGGCAATTTCAGTGGGTCACTAATGTGTGATATTTCAGCCGAAGTTTACAAGTCTCTGATGACGAGTTATGTTTAACATCTGTTCATGGCATTTGCATACTTATTTTCTGGTGTATATGCTCAAATATTTCGAACATCTTTCTAATGGTTTGTTTGTCTTATTATTTTTCAATATTCTTTATGTCTGTTGGATAGTAGCCCTTAGATTTTTGCAATTATTTTCTTTTGCCTCAAGTTTTCCTAAGTCTTTCAAAAAGAAAAGACTGCTTTAAATTTTTTATGAAACACATTTTTAGACATCTTTAAGTAGTCATCCTTTTATATGTCAAGTTTAAGATATTATTATGTAACCCAAAGTAAGGCAAAGTTTGATGGATTGGCTCTTACATTTAATTTTAGGAATTGTGTTTAAAGTCACTTTATATGTAGGATTATGGGTATGGTGTGAGGTCAAAAGCTTTTGTTTGTTTCCCACTTGTTTGCTTGTTTTTAACAGACACAGAGTTGCAACAAAGATATTTGATTAAAAGACTACCTTTTCCTAATTAACTACCTTGATATACTCTTCAAAAATCTGTCAGCTAAAGAACTGTGAGTTGATTTTTGAATTATCTTTATATTTTGCTGGTTTATCATTATGTCATAAACATAATATTTTGATACATATAATTCTATTTAACTTTTAAAAATAAGCTGTCTAAACCCTGCACATGTTCTAGTTATCGACAACTGCTTCTCTAAATCTGTTTTAAAAATATAACATTGATTTCTCCATAAAATCCTTTTGTTTAATTTGGTTAATATAGAACCAGATCCATAGATCCATTTGGAGAGATTACCACCTCAAAAATATCAAGTTTTAGCCAGGCACAGTGGTGTATGCCTGTAGTCTCAGCACTTTGGGAGGCTGAGATAAGTGAATTGCGAGTTCAAAGCCAGCCTCAGCAACAGTGAGGCGCTAACCGATTCAGTGAGACCCTAAATAAAACACAAAATAGGGATGGGGATGTGGCTCAGTGGTCCAATGCCCCTAAGTTCAGTCCCTGGAACCAAAAAAAAAAAAAAAAAAAAAAATCAAATCTTCTGATCTATGAACATGGCATATCTCTGAGTTTAAATTTTAATTTTTAAATATTGCCTTCACAATATTTGACCTTTCACATGCAGCTATTAAAAAGATCTATTAAAAATATTCTTGGGTGTTTCTAAACAGGGTGACACTTTTAGAATATAATTCCACATTTTATTTTGTTTTTCTTGTTAGAATGTAAAATTTTGATTGTGGTTTGTATGTTGACCTTGAACCTTCCATCTCTTCAAAATTGACCTAGTATTTCTAGCAATTATTTTAATCTTCAATCTTCAGGAAATGAAGACATTTCCCTCTACTTGGTTATCCTTGTTTAGTTCTGCCCTGAGTCCCCTGCTGGGTTTTGCTCTATAGGACCTCTAGTACAATGTTAAATCAGGGTGATATTAAAAGCCTTTCCCCCCCATTTTGGCAAGAATCATTAAAACTTTCTTTTGAGTGTGTGGGTAGCTGCATTTTTTAATCAATGAGGATGAAATCTGTTTTATCTCCATGTTATTGCCAAAGTATCTATCATGAAAGTGATTGATTTTATCAAATGCTAAATCTGCACCTATTGAAACAATCGTGACTTTCGTGTTTATTTTTTTAATAGTTCATTTATAGGCTTATTAGCTTTTACATTATACACTGAGCTAAAAAGTGCTCTCTGTAAGTAATATTCCCTTACTTCTGGAATATTTTGGTGAGACTTGTATCATTCAATCCGTTTACAGTTCATAGAATGTGCCAGTAAAGATGTGTTTCTTTGTGAGACGCTTTTAAAATATGAATTCGATTTCTTCAATTATTATAGGTCTATTAATATTGTGTACTTCATCTTGAGTAACCTTTCATACTTTCTTCTGTTCATGGAATTTGTCCATTTCAAAGATATTACATAATGCATTGACAAAGTATGTTCAAACTCTTTGCTGTCATCCTTCTGGGGATCTACAGTCTCTACAGTGGCACCTGCTGTCCCATTACTGATTTTTGTAATCAGTGAATTGTTTCTGCATATCAGTATTGCCAAAAAACAATTTTTGATTTTATCAATATTTTATCAATTATTTTTCTGTTACAGTTTCATTGATTTTAGTCATTATTTTCCCTCTTTTTTTTTTTTTTTGATGTTATGTTCTCTTCCTTTGCTAGTTTCCTAAAGTAGGAGTTTAGGCTTTTATATGAAAACATTTTGTATTTGATTATGCATTTTGGACATTATAAAATTCTCCTCAAGGACCATTTAACTTCTTCCAATAGTCTTTGGTGTGTTTTCTCTGAATGTGGACTTTGGGCTGACCCTCAGCTGTAGGGCTTTGGCTTCCTGTCTTTAAGAACTTTGACGGCAGTGTTGGGTTTCCTTGTGACTGCTCTTTGGGATGTAGGGTGGGCTTCAGTGGGACCTTTGCTGCTTATTCCACTTGATGATCCTCAGCCACAGTCCGTCCAGAACTTCTACCTTGCTTCAGAGATGGAAAGCTTCTGGCTTACCTTTTTTCAAATAAGTTTTATATCCTACTCTCTCTCCCTCCTCCTCTTTACTGTTCTAATTAAACAAATATTTCATATGTGATATTATTTTAAAAGTCTCTTTAAAAAAGGAAATAAAGGGCCTGATAAGCAGCTTACAAAAAAGCATGTATCAAAGGTCATTATATAAACTGAAGCTATAATTTAAACAATAATTAAAAATTATATCAACATCAAATGATGGAAATGTTTCAGAGAACTTGGAATCTCCAGGCATTGAAAGTGAGAGGGTTTTTAAAAGTGATAAATTTATATGGTGAATACATTCTCATAGTCTCTGTCTTACATTTTTATTTTGTAAAATAAGTCTTGTATGAGCCCAAGATTTGGTTGGTGAGAAGTACACTTAATCAGTTTTTATCCTTTTACAGGTAGTGTTTTGGTTGTCTTTGCCAAGAGCTGAAGAAATCTTTTGTTAAACTGACATTATAATTCTAATTTTCAATACCTTTTTGAGGATATTTATAGTTTTAGCTCTATCATATAATCTATCCTATCTCAAATTTATACTTGTGGATTGTTTTTGGTGTTAAGTATATGAGGTATTATTTTAAAAAAGACTTTTCTCCATGTTAGTTTGCTTTGACAGTTTGTCAAGAGCTAATAGACACTAGGTTTACCTACAAGTATTTCTAATGTATATATTTTGTTATTCATTCGATAATCCTTACGTCAGCATTACACTGCCTTAATTACTGTGCTTTGCAATGGTTGGTTGTATAGTAAATTGTGCTAATTGTGGCAACTGCAGTCCCTGCCAGCTTCGGGGTGGGAGACAGGCAACACATCCCAGGAGCAGCTGGCATGCAGCTTGTAGCAGCTTTTAGGAGCCAGGGTAGGCAAAACGGATCCTGTCCTCCAAATACGGGGAATATATTCTCTGATCACTACTTGCTTCTGATCATACAGGCACAGAGAATAACATGCCCACTATTTTTGCATCTTTGCCCATTGTTGATGCCCTGAGGCTCCAGCTGAATTTACTGCAAAGGGATTTAAAAGCTAAATCCTTCCCCTTTCCCTCTTCGTTGTAATTTTTTCCCTTTTTGGGAGCCAAAAATTAAGCATAAGTATGTTTAAAAATAACTGTATATATGGAGAAATTAGATAAACATTGTGCTTGCCCAAAAAAGTTTCCAGGTCAGGAAACTCCTGAGAAGACATTGACTTTAGTGTTTAGGATGTCTTAATACAGAGGCATCCTATAACAATCAAAGGAACTAAAACAAAATCCAGAAAACCCTTAGCACAGGGGAGAATCTGATCCACATAAGTTAACACATATAGTCAATATTGCAATATCTAGTTTTCAATAAAATTCATGAAGTATACAAAGAAACAGAAGAACATGGGCTTAGGAAAAGAGGAAAGATAGACCAAGAGAAACCAGGCAGAAGACCTTCTGCCCAGGAAGGAAGCAATCAAGTGTGCAAAGACAGCCTGTGAAATGGAAAAGAATGTTTGCAAAACTTTCATTTGATAAGGGATTAATATCTAGAATATATAAAAATTCATACAATTCAGCAAAATCAATCAATAAATATATAACAAGTCAATCAAAAATGGGCAAAAAATTTGAGCAGACTTTTTGCCAAAGAAGATTGACAGATGGCCACCAAGTACATAAAAACATAATCAGTAGCACTAATCAAATTAGGGAAAGGCAAATCAAAATTGCTGTGAGCTATCAGGTCATATTTGCTACTGTGATCATTATCAAAATCACACAAAATGATGAAATGGTGTGGGTAGAAAAATTGAAATCCTTGGGCACTATTGATTGGAATGTAAACAGGTAGGATGTTATAGAAACAGTGTGGATGTTCCTTCAAAAAAATAAAAAAAAATAGAATTACTAAAGGATTCAGTATTCCTTATGTGGCTGTTTATACACAGCATTTGGAGCAGAAGTGTGAAGAGTTATTTGCACATCCATGTTCATTAAAGCATTGTTTACCAGAACCAGGGGATAAATACAACCTACATCACCATCAACAGATTGGACATAGAGGAAAACCTTTCAGCCTTTAGAAATAGGGAAGTACTGTCAAGTGCTTCAACATGGATAATCCTTGAAGATGTTATGCTCTGTAAAATAAGCCAGTCACAAAAGATGAAGTCTGTGTAATTCCAATTACATATCTAGAACTTACAGAAACTTACAGATTGTGATTGTTGTCAGGGACTGGACTGAGAGGAAAAAATGGGAAATTCTCCAATAGATAATAGTTTCAGTTTTGTAAGTTGAAAACATTAGGGAGATCTGTTGCAAGCAATGTGCACAGTTAAGACTACTTTACTCTAGAATATAATTGCTTTGCTTATTTGTGTACTAAAACATTGAGGTATGTTCTTATTTTGTTTTTCTAAAATTTTTTCCCTAGTGCATTGGAGCTATTTCCTATGCCTGACAATAAAGATGATAAGACGATTGCTCATATTTCAATTTTGAGAGTATCAGAGATTGGAGTGTAATCAGGTGTCAGCGCAACGTTTTAATAAGATGGATTGTGCCTAATTTACACAACAGCAGCCCACCAAGGAGTGCTGCACATCTGGCTAAGGGTGATCTCTGATTTTATCAATATACTTTTGAGTTTGAAGAGAATGAGACCTTACTTTCAATCTGGATTCAACCACTGGAGAACTTCATGTCCTAGGAATCATAAGACTTATCCTTCTGGATCCTTCTATATTTTAGCACTGCCCTAACTGCGTTTCTGACTGACATTGTGCCTGCATGTGTGTGCTCAGGGGAAGGTGAATTGTCAGGTTCAGAAACTAATACGTCTGTTTAGGAATCTTCCAGATGACAGTCCGCCTTCCCATCCATCTCAGCTGTCTCTCCTCCACCTGTCAAAGACTTCCAGCATTTAACAGATATTTTCCTCAGCTTGCCTACCTGGAGGGCCAGCAGCCGATCCCAAGGCACTTATATTCATTCTCAAAATAAACCCCATCTCTCTGGAAATCAGTGCACTATACTTCCTGCCACCCTCTGCTCTTCAGCAGGGTCCCAGGTCAGAGCGAGGGTTTATTATGCCCTTGCTCAGATCAGTTTTAATCAGAAAAAGGATATTCTTCATTGTTGTACATCTAATTGAAAGGTTCTCTATATTTAATGTATTTTTATGCATCAATTTCTAGTAATTTTTGTTGCAATAGATAGTGAAGAATAAATAGAAGAACTTGAGTTTATACCCAAAAGTTCAGTCATGTTTTTTTCATGTTTACATAAGTCATTTGGTTATTTAATAGAAGACTTTGCTGTGCTGCTGTGTCCTCTATTAACTTTTACAATAATCACACAGAAAATGAACATTTTGCTTTGATTTTACATATGTGAAAACCGAGGCCCAAGGATTTAAGAATCTTCTCAGTGCTACACAGGGAGTCATGGGCAGATCCAGAATTCCTGCTCAACCACCACCAGAGCAGGCTGTCCTAAGGCGGTCACCCTGAAGTTCATGACTTCTCTCCTGCAGTGTAAGCTCTGGGTCATTGCTATGATACACAGTGGACATAAGTGTCAAAATGAGGTCCACATCGATCTTTACAGGTAGGCCTCATTGAGTCCTCTCTTTGGACTGAAGATTGATGAAATACTAACATTAAAGGAAGTTTCTTAATGTATCATCAATAATATCTCCCTTCAAGTTTGATATTTTGCAAGAAAACTGTCAAGCAATTGATTGGGACATTCTTCAATGATTGATAAAATTATATTATTTCTGTGATTGTGTCATCTATTACTTATCCTCCAGTGCTATATTTTTCATAGTGTTGTTCACCAATTTCTGGGGAGGTGTTAAGATCTCCAGATCTGGAGAGTATGAAACTGTGCTCACACTCTGAGTAGGAGACTAAGGATGCCGACTCCACGTGATTTCTTGGGTTGTGGTAGGTGAATGCAAAGGACCTCTCCTCTGCCCAGCAAAGAATGCGTCACATCATGACCTGGACACCACACCGCTTCTGAGTTCCAGGCAGCAGAGGTTCCTGGGCACTGCTGAAGGCAGAAGCCTCCGATAGCATTGATTTACCATGGTAACATTCAGGTCAGCAAATGTTAAAGCAAACACTGTGACTGGATTGAGCACAGCTACAGAGACCCACAGAGACTCAGGCCTCTCATATGTCCTTGGACGGAGGACACATTTTGGAGTTAAGCCTTCTTTTCTCCACATATGCAATGTGCCATTTAGTGATTTTAGTAGAATTCTGGGATGAGTTTGATTTTGTTGTGTATTCAGGGACCTGTCTTCCATATAATAGAAATCCCATTTACTTTCTCCTCTGAAGCATTTATTCAATGCCAGGTAATCATTGTAGCTCTGCTGTGAGGTCTTTCTCAAGAGTATACCCCATTATTGACGAATTTAGTCACAAGAGAAGGGTGCGCTGAAAGCAGCATAAATCAAAAATGCATACACACAAATATTTCAAAAGTTTCAATACTTTTTTCTGTATTTTTTTTAGATTAAATCTACCAACATAGTGCTATCAACTCTATCAAGGGGAGAAACATAGTTGGAAAGGTCCGCAGCATAAAAATGCAACGCACTGTTAAATTTGCCAAAGAAGTATTCTTCTCACATTTTAACATGAAAATATCTCTCATTTTGTAATGCAGGGGGTCTACAGGTCATTCTAATAATATGTAACTGCATTCCTATCAACATTTTAAAAGTAATGTTCTTAGTTGTGATTTTATATTTCTAAAAGTGTTTTATGTGAATAGAATATACAGTTGAACATTAGACAACCTTTAAAAAATACTGCATATTTATTAGTTTGAAATATTTATCATTAAAGACTTATCAGATTAATTAATTAATTAATATTAGATTAATTAAATAAGTAACTAATATTTCTTCCTCTATTTTTCTTTTAAAAGGGCCATCGCTTTTACCATTTATATCTTTTGGTAGCCAAATTAGTATTTTTTTTTCCTAGAAATAATTTTTATTATTTTTAAAAGATATTTTGCTGGTTTTTACCAGAATTAATTTGGGAGAAAAACTAAACATTTATTTGTAACATTTAATTGTAGTTTATTTTACAATTTAGTTAAACATTTAAATTGCAACTTACTATCTAATGAACTTTCTATAGAGTATAGCACCTAACCTTGGTAGTTTATACAATTCACTTGAGCAAGCTTTCAAAATTAGGCATGTCACAGACATGTTTGTTCTAAAAATTAAGATAATCTGCCTAATTAATTAGAAACAGGAATTTCACAAAGATAAAAGCTCACAAAGTTGATGAAAACCTAGGAAACTGAGTTTGAAATACAAGAAGAAATAAAGAGAAAGAAGGAAGGGTTGGTAGAAAAAAGAAAAGGCAGAAGGAAGGAAGGAAAGAAAGAGATCTAGACTTGATCACAATAACAGCCACATCATGAACAAAGAGACTTCTAATTAAAGCCTTTCTGGTGACCCCAGTAACTTGCTGTCAACTCTGCCCATGACACTGCATAATCCCTAACTGTGCTACCTTCGAACCCTCCCTCCCAACATTCAGAGTTCTGGGAACATGCAGTCTTTAAAGATCACATCATATGACAAGAAGATTCATACACTAAGGAATTCTCCTAAATTAGGGAGAATATTCAGATGGTAGAAAGCTTTTTTGGGGAAAATGTAATCACAGTGTTTAAAGGTTAAGAAATACTTTTTATTAAATCAAAAAATAATCTGTAGAAATAGGTATTTTTCACAATTTGCCCAACTATTTTCCCTGTAGTTTCCATATAGTCAACACATATACAATTGTATGAAAAATACAATAGGATTAATAAATTAAAGATTAAATATTCAATGCATAAATTCAATTGTTATATGGTAGCTTGGGGACACAAGAATCAAATAAATTGATGCCAATAACAATTTTATTTAGTTTTTGTAGTTTGCCATACAAAAGCAATACTGATTTGAGGACCAAGTTTGAAATTAAAAAAAGATAGTAATGCATAGTTGAATGACTAAATCTAGCATATAAACATATGCCTTATCTCACATGGTTATGTACATATACTTCAAAACATCCAAAATACCTGTTTGCACACATTAAATTACTGACAACTTAATCTGTCAAGGAAGAAAATAAATGAAATCTTAAAATATAGCAATGCTTTTTCCCAAGTGAAGTGAGGTTTGTTCTTTGACTTGCCAAGATCTGGATATTTTGAAGATTTTTTGAAATCCCAGTTTAATAGGTGGAGAATACGGTCAAATTAGCTCAGGCCTTGGCCAAGATTAGAGTTCCTCTGTGGACTTGTGAACAAGATCCTACTTAGAAGGTAAACTGATCATAAAATGCATGTGATCTATGGGATAATGGACAGTTTCTTGGGCTAAAGTCAGGTGTTAATAGCTCTTTAGCCCTCCTTGTTTTGATCCCAAGGTGTTGTGCACTTTTCTGGTGTATAAAAATAACTTTTTTTTTCTGAGTAAATAAATATAGAGCAATTAGAGAATGGTCCTAAAAATCCCCTTCTGTGGAATAATGCTCATTGCCTTTCTCTTAATGCTTAAATCTCAATGAGACAGCAATTTAAATGTTGAATCAATTTTCTCAAAAAAAAATTAGACAGTAAGGTTATACATTTAAGCAACATGTTTAGAGGAAATGGGGTTACAACAAAGAGGAGGATAAAGTGATCCAATATTCAGTAAGACAATCCTAGACATGGAAATTGGATTGGAGTGCTGTGTGACTGGTGTAGGTGCAGGAATCCTGTCTGAAACTCACACAGCTAATGTCACAGAATAGTGAAGCAATTTCTTTGGTCATTTCTAATCATTTGTTGGAAAAATTTCTAATTTTTATTTACTATTTTCATAAGCTGCTTGTTAATTCGCATCTAAAAGAAAATAATTACTAAATGATTATTTTGAAAAAAAAGAATTTTTGAAATGAAATCTTATGTGTTCAAAATAATAGCTTTTTCAATTTACTTGCTGTATTCTTTGGCTCCTGGGTTATTTCAAACTGTTTGTTTCATTTTGAATATTTGGAGATTTTCCAGCTATTCTTCTGTTATTGATTTCAAATTTCGTATCATTACAGACAAAGAACAGACTGCGCATGGCATGAATCCTTTTAAACTTATTGAGATTTATTTGATGGTGCATTAAAAGTTTTTACATCTGCCCTGTATGTTTGAAAAGAATGTGTGTTTTCCTGTTGGGCAGAAAGTTCTATAAATGCTAATTAGATCAAGTTGGATGATCGTGTTGTTCAGTTCTTCTATAACCATAATGGTTTTCTCTGTATTGGTTCTATCAATCACTGAGAAACATGTATTGAACCAAAAATATAATTGTTGGCTTGTCTACTTTTCTATGCAATTTGATCAGTTTCTCTTCATGCCTTTTTGACCTCAATTATGATGTTCATACATATTTAGAATGGCTATGTGCCGCTGAAAATCTTACCACTTTGTCATTAGGAAATGACCCCCTTCAATCCTGGCAATATTCTTTGCACTGACATCTACTTGTTTGATATTATTGTAACCATACCAATTATTTAAGTAAGTGAGCATGGTAGCATCTTTTTTAATATTTTTGCTTTTAATCTCTCTATGACTGTATAATTAAAGTGAATTTCCTTTAGGCAGTATGAAGTTGGGTCTTTCTCTTTTATCAAATCTGACAAGTTGGACTTTTAAATTTATATTTTATTATAAATCTAATACCATCTTATTATTTGTTTTTGTTTATCTCATTTGATCTTTGTTCTTCTTGACATCTTCTTCTAAATTTCTTTTTGATTGTTAGAGTAGTTTTGTGATTTCTTTCATCATCATTCAGGCTTAATAATTGAACTTTCTAGCTTATTCTTGTTTGTTTTTACTGGTGTTGCTGTTTTTGAATGGTACCATCCAGATCACCTTATAAGTCTTTCACTTATCACAGTTGATTTTGAGAGTATTAACACTATGCCACTTAAAATACATGATAAGGAACTTATAGCAATATGAAACATTCTATTAGTTTCCCTGTATTTATTGTTAGTGTCATATATTTTATTTGTACAAATATTTTGAGCCCCAAACACATTGCCATTATTTTCTTTCTTTCTTTTTTTAAATATTTATTTTTAGTTGTAGGTGGACACAATAGCTTTTATTTTTTTTTTATGTGGTGCTGAGGATTGAACCCCGTGCCTCCCACGTGCTAGGTGAGCATGCTGCCACTGCGCCATAACCCCAGCCCCTGCCATTATTTTCATTTAAAACAACTATCTTTAGAAATGTTTGAATTAAATAATTATCATATAAATTTATTTATCATATATTTTATCTTTGTTATTTTTCACAGGTTTGAATTCATATCTTCTATGAATTGCTTCTAAGTATTTTTCTGTGCCTGACAGCTTTCTTCAACTTTAGTTTTTGAATTCAGATCTAGGGCATGGTGTATCCATTTTCCTCTATATCTTGGTTTGTGTGAACATAATGTGATTTTATTCTTTGCCTGCTATTAAAAGTTTTCTGTGTTATTGAATTTCAACATTTCATTGTTGAATTAGGATGTGCCTTAATTTTTTATTTTTTAAGAATTCTATTGCTGAGGTTCACTGAGCTTCTTTTATTGCTGTATTTGTATCTCCTACAAATTTGAAAATTTAAAGACCTTTGTTTTTTCTATCCGCATCCTCCTTCTGGGCATTCATTTGCATACATATTTCACAGTGGTTCTCTTTAGGTTGGGGTCTTGTTTCTATTTTGGCTTTGTTTTGGAAAATCTCCATTGTTATTTGATCACAAGTATTGCTCTTTCCATCTGCAGTGTCTAATCCCAGGCTAATCCCAGACAGTGTATTTTTTAATATGAAATGCTGAATTTTTAAGTTCCAGAAAAAATTTTGGATATTACTTATTTCTCTACTTTTTTCATCATGTTCCTCTATCTTCATGTACATAAGAAGCTGACTAAATGAATTCATTTACTTCTCATGTCTGCTAATATTTTGCATTCTTTATTCTGTTGATTGCTTCACTTTTTTTATGGATCATATTTTCCTGCTTTTTTATGTTATAGTATTTTTTGGTTCAATAGCAATCAAAAATGATCAGGTGCTGTGTTTTGTTTCTATTCCCCTGTACCATGGTGAGTATTGTCCTTAGATACTAAAGTTAACTGAAATCAGCAGTAGCCTTTGGAGATGACTTTTTTAAAAGAAATTTTTAAAATTAGTTTATTTAATTGCATTTCAAGTCATAGCACATATATAGAGCTCAGTTTTTCCATTTCTCTGGTTGCAAACCAGATAAAGTCACACCATTTGTGTCTTCATACATGCACCAAGGGTAGTGATGATGATCTCAATCAACCATCTTTACTATATCCATTCCCCTTTCCCTCCCCGCTCCCCCCTGCTGCATCCAGAGTTCCTCCATTTCTCCTATGTTCCCCATTCCTACCTCCTTTATGTATCAGCATCCACTAATCAGAGAGAACATTCAGCATTTGTTTTTTTGGGATTGCCTTACTTCACTTAGCATAATGCCTGCCATCCATTTGCCTGCAAATGCCATAATTTTATTCTCTTTTATTGCTGAATAATATTTCATTGTGTAGATGTACAACAGTTTCTTTTTCCATTCATCTATTGAAGAGCATCTGGGTTGCTTCCACAGTTTTGCAATTGTGAATTGTGCTGCTATAAACATTGAAGTGGCTGCTTTACTGTAGTGTGCTGTTTTTAAGTCTTTAGGGTATAGGCCAAGGAGTGGGATAGCTGGGTCAAATGGTGGTTCCATTCCAAGATTTTTAAGAAATCTCCATACTGCTTTCCAAATTGGTTGCACCAGTTTGCAATCCCACCAGCAATGTTTGAGTGTACCTTTTTCTCCACATCCTCGCCAGCACTTATTGTTGCTACATTGGAGCAAAAATAGCCTTTTCAACAAATGGTGCTGGGAAAACTGGAAATCCATATGCAGTAAAATGAAACTAAACCCCTATCTCTCACCATGCACAAAACTCAACTCAAAGTGGATCAAAGACCTAGGAATTAGACCAGAAACCCTGAGTCTAATTGAGGAGAAAATAGGTCCAAATCTTCATCACGTGGGATTAGGCCCCGAATTCCTTAACAAGACACCTATAGCACAAGAAATAAAAGCAAGAATCAATAAATGGGATGGGCTTAAACTAAATAGCTTCTTCTCAGCAAAAGAAACTACCAATGAGGTGAACAGAGAGCCTACATTCTGGGAGCAAATTTTTGCCACACGCACATCAGATAGAGCACTGATCTCCAGGATATATAAAGAACTCAAAAAACTTAACACCAAACAAACAACCCAATCAACAAATGGGCTAAGGAGCTGAATAGAAACCTCTCAGAAGATATACAATCAATAAACATATATATGAAGAAATGTTCAACATCTCAAGCCATTAGAGAAATGCAAATCAAAACTACCCTCAGAGTTCATCTCACCCTAGTCAGAATAGAGATTACTTTTTTTGCTCTGTTAAGGAAACTGAAGAGCAAGCTTCAATTGAGAGTTAATTTTACTCAACTATTAATGTCTCCATCCAATGTTCTTGGTATAACATGATCTTTCTCTTTTTTCTGATGGGAGCAGGGTGTATTTCAACCTTTCTGAGATCCATGGATATGTTCGTCTTTTATTTTTCTTTGCTTCTATCTGGCCATGCATAGTCTGGATGTGCATGTTAGTGTTCACTCATATTAGTACTTGACCTTGGACTCTAGGTCACCCCTCTTTAGATTACCAAAGCTCTTTGTAAGACTCCTTGTTCTCCACCATTTTATTTCACAAATTATATCCATTTCTGGCCTTCTGTTCTTTGACTTAATTGTCTTTCTCTTAGGGAGTAGGAGAGATTCCATTTATATTTGTCTAAAAGTAAATGATGTCCCTGTTACTTAATGATAGGAAATGCCAATGTATGTATTTATATTTGTTTTAGTCAGGGAATTTCACCTTCTAATGTGAAATATGTCATATAAATTTTGCAAAACTATTATAACACTGATAATAAAAATATCATTCCTCTAATTCATTACCTAAGTTAAACTTCATAAAGATTCACTCTGTGTGTCTACCCTATGGGAAAGGGCCCTTATTTTCTCTATGTGATAAATGAGGAATTAACACTGAAAGGTGAGGATTTTGATACAGATCAAATCTTGATTCATGGTGGAGCTGACATTTGAAAGCAGCACCTACCTGTTTATACTTGAAGGCACTATATGGTGCCTACAGCCTGATTAGCACCTAGGAGGACACCACCCACCCTGTGCATGTCCTGTGTTCAAGATGGGAGAGTTGGAAATAAGACTTCTCTGTCTGCCCAGGTAGTGTTGGATCTAGTCACTCACTGTCTTTCCCTCAGTTGCAGCTGGGTCTGAGAGTTGTCCCATGAAAATCATACATTTTAATAGAAAAGAAATAACTTTATGTAAATGCCATGATGTTTCTGAGTGTGCATTTACCTAAAGTAATTGAATGAATGTCAGCATTTCTGCAAGGTGTCACCAGAACTTGACCAATGTTGGTGATGTTCTTCTCTCAGGGACAGGATTTAAGTATTCGAAATTTTTATTAGCCACACATGCCTATGAATTGCTCCCAGGGGTGTCCAATCATAGGTTCATTAAGTGTTTTGACTGAGTACCTAGTTAGGAACAATGTCATCAACTACATAGACAAAATGTGTTAAATAAATAAATCACTAGTAATGTTTGCTATAACTATATCATTTATAAGGATACAGCTATTTATATTTAATTGTCATAATGTCCATTAAATTCCAAAGGAATAACAAAGGAAAATAAATGAAATAGAAAGCGTATTTACCATCACTATCTCTGTCGTTCTTAAAGCATGCCTCTGTCGCTTCAACAGCATATGTGATACTGGAGGTCATTACATAAGGAGAAATGAGACAGGCACACAAAGACAAGTGTTGTGCCCTCTTGCTCACGTGTGGAACATGGAGCCCTTGGAAGAATGGCAGCCATCAGAGGCCAGGGGAGCAGGGCAGAGGGGGCTGGGAGACAGCTGATCAGTGGTCACTAAGTCAGGAGCAAGAAGTTCCGAGCAGCTATAGTCAGTAGGGTGGTTCTAGATAACAATAAGCTCTGCATAATTCCTGAAGGTGGAAGAATTAAAATGTTTTCACCACCAAGAAGTGATAAATGTTTGATAATGCAGGGATGCATTAGCCTGATTTAAACACTAGATAATGTGTACATGTCTAAAACATGATACGGTGCCCCATTAGTGTGTATAATAATTATGTTTCTATGTGTCAGTTGGAAGTAAATTTAAATTAAGTAAAATAAATAAATAAATTTACATTTTAAAAAAAGAAAAATAGTAACACAGAAAGGAATGAAGAACACTTTGGAAAGGTACTGACATATGCAGCTCTCCTTTAGGCATCGCATCTGTAACGTGACAGCCGCCCAATAAGCACAGCAAAGCAAAAGGGACTGGTGCCTGCAGGGGGAAGGCTGTCCCTCACTGTCAATCACTGCCTCTGCCACATGAGCAGGTCAACATTAACAGTCATGGATCAAATTGGTAGTGCATAGTTCTAAAATGACGTCTACTCCTTCCCAGGAACCCAGAACTCCAGTCTCATGAGAGAAAACTCCACTAGTAGTGATATTCCACAGAATTCCTTAGCCAAGTGCCAAGGCCAACACAAACAAGGGAAATCAGAGAAACTGCCACGGCTCAGTCGACGCAGGGCTGCCTACTGCAATACCACCTCCCTCTTCTGTTAGCTCACTGGGGAAGCCACTGCATGGTCCTGCAAAATGAGTGCCTTAAACACATATCTCTCTTCTCACAGGTCTGGGCTCTAGACGTCCCAGAGGAAGCTTCTTCCCCCAGAGCTGGCTGCTCCAAGCCTAGGATCCTTGGATGTGGATGGTGATCTCACTGTGCCTTCCCCTCATCTTCCCTCCACTGGAAAGGATGTCCAAATTCCACTTCTGATGAGGTCACCAGTCACACTGGAGCTCAGCCCAGCCCAATGACCTCAATTTACATTTTTAAAGACCCTTGCTTCAGATACCACATTCTGAGATACCAAGAGTTGATCTCAGTGTGTAAATTTTGGGAAGAACTGATTCAGTCCAAACCATCCTAAATATTCGTACATTTAAAAGTTGTTTGTCCGAATCTTCTCTGTTTATACAACTTTACATCAAAACTATGTTATAATTACTATAACTGCACAAGACGACGCAGTGCATGGTGTGTAAGGTCTTGATTCTTTTGTAGCTACACTTCAGGCATCCTGTGCAGTGAAACTCAGTATTAACTGCAGAATCCTTTAACAATGTGGGTAACGCTAGGTCTTTTGTCGGAAAAAATGTGGGAAACAAAAGCCTAGGGTCATGCCAGCCCTGTGGGGTTGGACTAGCACACATTTCGAGATAAAGCAAACCTGAGGATGCCACCTCGTGTGACAGTGGGCGAAACCATGCAGGTTTCCAGCAGATCATCAGGGAGGAGGGGGTCAGGAGGGAATCTTAAAACCAGTTTAGGAGAAGTAAAAGAAAACTCTGCTTAACTCAACGTATTCTTAATTCAACGTATTCATGACACCAGGATGTTATTGAGAGTGAAGTGGTAGTTCCCTGACACTAAATCACTTAGAAGTTAAGACTGTTTCCTGAAGAACAGTTTTAAAAATGGATGCTCAAGGGTGGCTACTCTTGTGTTGAACAACAATAATGCTTACTGTATTTGCCACAAGATTTATTTTTGTGCCATGATCTAACAAAATTATAAATTTCTAGGCTAATCTGAATAGCTAAGCTAATTCCAAACATTTCTTACACACAATTAATGCCATTTCCTTGTCATTTATTATTTCTTGTTTATACTTGTTCTATGGACAAATTTATGTTGTGTCTTCCTCTTCTATGGAACAGCTATTTCTCTGTGTTCTTCACCTTTTTATTATACCACCTCACACTCACTGGTTGGGTTGTTCTCTGAAAACAAGATCTCTTTCTTTTTGAGGTTTTGATTCTTCTCTTGGTCATTATAGAGAGAGAGTGTGTTCACTGAAAAGTCATTGCTGGGATTGAAGTGACAGGAAGTTAATACTTTCCGAAAATACAACATTCAAAGCATGACTCTTAGCTCAACACGATTTGCAGATAAAGTTGTTCTGGAAGCAAGGTAGCATGGGAATGGGGCTGGTGAGAAAAGAATAGATAGTGTAAAGCCATTTCTTATTTTGAAATTTTCATGAAGGACATAAATCTCTAACATGTTTGCTGAAACAACAAAACTCAGAGCAACACAGATTAGTGAGTGCCTTAGTCCATTGGTAATAAGCAGGCCACTGGAGAAGGTAGACTCTTTAACAGGTGGGGCCTCGTTGAGGTGAGTGGGTCCTTGGTGTACATCTGACCACCCAGCCGCTTTCTTTTCATTTCCAGCCTCCATGAAGTGAACAGCTTTCCTCTACCACATGCTCTCTGCCACAGTGTTCTGCATCACCACAGGCCCAGACACAAAGAGCCAAGTGACTGTGGTCTAAAACCTCTGATTCTGTGAGCCCAGATAAGTCCTTTTTTTTCAATTTGTCTTTCTCAGCTATTTGCTTACAGTGACAGAAAGCTGACTTACACAGACATCAATAGATGTTAAGGCAGAAATCATCTGAATATTTCACCACTGTTATCTTTTTTGTTTGAGTTTCTCAGATCCCTATCTATTCTTGAAAGGAAACCCAGTAATAATTCTTTTGAAATATAGATGTACAAATATAAAAAGAAACTTCATTTGAAAATAATATGACAATTAATTTACTGAAAGAATTAGGGAATTTGACTTAAAAGAACCAATTATAGACCCAATGTTACCAGTTTCACTCACTGTATACATATATTTTATCTAAACTTGTTGAGTTTCACTTTCCTCCTAGTCAAAATATATTTTAAAATGTTTGGATTTATATGCATACTTTAACACTTGTAAAGTCCATTTAAGTAATCAAATGTACATGTGCATTGCCATAATATTCTTCATGGTCATATCCAGATACCTGGAGAGTTTGCCATATTTTTCCAAGGGCAAGGCACAGGTGTTATTTTCCTCTTAATTAAATGTTGTGTCTGATTATACTCAAGAAAATAACTGGCATGCAGTTAATAGATTTCATGAATCATGGAATATCTTCTATTGCCTGCAGCCTGAACCTGTCTCTCCTTAATTAATTTAAGTGTAGTGAGGAAGCTAAAAAATATTTTAAAAGAAATATAGTTATGTTCTGAAGGCAAGAAAGTGGAATCAGATAAAATGCTCATTTAAAACCAGAGAGCATATGATACCTTTCTTTCTAAATATGGTTTATTTCACTTAACATGATGCTCTCCAGTTCTATCCATTTTCCTGCAAATGAGATGCTTTAGTTCTACTTTATGGCTGAATAAAACTCCATTTTACTTATCTATGTATCTCTTGACAGGCACCTAGACTGATTCTATAACTTGGCAATTGTGAATTGTGGAAGCTAGTTGGAGGAGAGAAAGTGGGCAGGAGGAGGGAAAAGAAGAGAGAAAGGGAAATCATTGAGGAGTGGAATTCATCAAATACTGTTATATGCATGTCCTAATGTAACACAATGAAACTCACTATTCTGTACAATTACTATGCACCAATGTGGAGAAAATACAAACCCAGGGAAACCAGAGAGAACGGGCAAGAAATAAAATAAAGCAAAGAATAACAAATGAAAAACAGTTTTAAATATGGTTGATGTCTGTCCAATGATATAAATAAGTAATTTAAATCTTAGCATTACAGGAATTATTTTAAATATACTCATAACATAAGCTGCCTCAGTCTAATGTAACACGTGGGCTGTCCAATCACGTGGATAGCATCTGTTTGATTCTGGAGACTTAGATATCTAATTATTAACTATTTAAGCCATATGATTAAGCATTTAATTTATGTGGCTTTTTAATGATCCACTTCAGGAACTTAGAAAAACAAGGTGCATAGATGGCTTTGCATTTTAGTGCTGAGTAGACAGCTGGGTTGCAGTATCCAGGACAACTCTGATATGAGTTCTTATGAGATGTTAAGATGACCAATTACTTCACTATTTCCCATAATATAAGGACAGTTTGACATTAAATATTGTCTTCTTACATCATTCTTAATCATTTTTGGCACAAAGCCCTTCTTTAGCTCTTTATTTATTTAAATGTCACATTTACATAATGCCAAATATAAATACATTGCTTTTTACACATATGTGGCTTTTGTTTCCTTCCCTCTGTATAAAGAAGCATCTTTTTCTTTGTCATCTACTTATCTATTTCATGCTATTAGAATTTATATTATTATAAGTTTTAAAAGTTAAATCATAATAACTTTTGAAATCTTACAGTTTTCCATGTATGGTATATGTGACTAGGCAAAATTTAAAATGCACAGAGGATAGGAGGATGGTGTTGGTTTAGTCAGATTTGTGTTGCTGTGACTAAAAGACCAATAGGAACAACTTAGAGGAGAAAAAGGTCATTTTGGCTCATGTTTCAAAGATTCAGCCCATGGTCAAATGACTCCATAGCTCTAGGCCAAAAGTGAGGCGGAACATCATGGCAGAACAGTGTGGTGGAGGAAAACTGCTCAGTTCCTCACAGCCAGAAAGCAGAGAGATAGAGTTCTGCTTGCTAGGGACAAAATATAAGCCCCAAAAGCATGCATGCCCCCTTTGTGACCTACTTTCTCCAGACACTGCCTAACGTTAACACGTTTTAATCCACTTAAGTGTATTAATCTACTGATTAGATTATAACTCTCAAAATCTAGTCATTTCACCTCTGAACATTCCTGCATTGTCTCACACAGGAGCTTTAGGGGAACACCACGTACCCAAACCGTAACAGATGGATAATCAATTATGCATTAGGTTGTCTTATTAGATATACCTTAAACCTTTAGCAGTTCTCATATATAGAGGATTCATGGTTCAGGTATTACTTGTGAACTATCTGTCCTGTTCTGTATGGGAGAGAACAAAGATGACTTCTCGTCTGTGGCAGTCTGCCTGCTCCAGGTCTGGGGTGGAGAAGGGGCATCTGGGCGCTGAGTCTACAATGTCTCCCATGGCCCCTTTTTGCATGGGCTGTCTGCGGATCCTTTGCAGTGGTTTCAAGCTGTTGTCCAGGGGAGTAAGGAGTTCATCTGCTGCATTCTGCCATTGGGCCAAACCCAAAGGCCCAGTCTGGAAGTCCTTCTTTTGTGTGGGTGAGGTGGGAGGCTGGCACTGTTCTTCCTTCTGTGCTGGGGTTCGAAGCCCTTCCCCCTTTCCTCCTACTGCCTCTCAGTGTGCTTCTCACGGCCTCGCACACTGTTTCCAAGGAATAGAGTTGTGCCAGCAGGCTGAAGATGGAGAAGAGGCCTCTGCCATCTGGTCTGGACCAAAGTCCATCATTTCTAGGTTGCAACTTTTTTTTGGTACCAGGGATTGAATTTAGGGGCACTGGACCACTGAGCCACATCCCCAGCCCTATTATGTATTTTATTTAGAGACAGGGTCTCACTGAGTTGCTTAGTGCCTTGCTTTTGCTGAGGCTGGTTTGAACTTGCAATCCTCCTGCCTCAGCCTCCTGAGCTGCTGGGATTACATGTGTGCACCACTGCACCTGGCTGCAACATTCATGCTCTAAAGAAAAGGATTCCTTATTCAAAATTAAGTGCTTTAGGTGGTGGTTCTGAGGATCAAATCTGAGAGCTTGTCACATACTAAGCACACATTCAACCAGGAAGCCACATCCCCAGCTCCAAAATCCATTTTTTGAAGAGAACACAATTTATATGCATTTGTGTGTGTGCACATTGTGATAGGATGTGTTGTGTTAATCCACCCATCACTTTTGCACTTATGTACTTTACTCATGATGATGCAATAGTTTCAGATGTACATCTACTTAAAACTAATTTTGAGAATCACTGGTTTTTAATGTTATTCTGAGTTCATTTTCCCTAATAGCTTATGTGTATTTTAACTATCTACATTCAGTGAAAACATTATAAGTGCAGGTTCTGGAAACCACAGATACCTAACTCTTCCAATATTGATTGTATTAAGTTTGGACAATCAGTTTCATCTGTCAACATCTCCACGTGTAATATTAAAAGTAGAAATTGACCAGGTGTGGTGGCACATGCCTGTAATCCCAGCACTTTGGGAGGCTGAGACAGGAGAATCGCGAGTTCAAAGCCAGCCTCAGCAATGGCGAGGTGCTAAGCAACTCAGTGACACTCTGTCTCTACATAAAACACAAAAATAGGGCTGGGGATGTGGCTCAGTGGTCAAGTACCACTGAGTTCAATCCTCAGTACTAATAATAATAATAATAATAAAATAAAAGTAGAAAGTATAATAAGATCTATGCTACAGGTACACATGATGAATAAATATTTGAAGTTATTCGTTAGATGGTAAGCTTTTTACATACATTATTAATTATTAATTTTGTTAATAAAATATTATTAGCTTGCTAATAAAATATAATTACTGTTAATATTATTGTTTAGGTTATTTTTTTGGTTTGTTTTGTTTTAGGCAGGATCCGTGATAGATAATCTAATAGTTATGATTTGTTGATCATTACATTTTCTTTTTATTTTTTGATACTGAAATTGAATCCAGGGGTGCTTAACCACTGAGCAATATTCCGAGTCTTTTTTATTTTATTTTATTTTGAGACAGTGTCTTACTAAGTTGCTGGAGTTCTCTCTAAATTGCGGAGCCTGACCTTGAACTTGTGATCCTCCTAGCTCAGCCTCCCAAGTCACTGGGATTTCAGGTCCCTGCCATTGCTCCCAGCTTTGATCATTCCATTTTATATGTTGATTTATTTATATGGACCTCCATAAAGATTATAGTTCATAGGTACTACTTAAAGTGGGAGTTACATTTTATTTCTCATCAGCTATAATTTAATTTATTGCCAGTGCTGTTTATCATTCACAATCTACCTATTCTTAATGTCTTCCTTTATTCTTTGATTAATCTTAGCAATAAAACTTGTGGTCTCTAAATTAATACGATCAAACCCTGTGCATATTTGCAAAAATGATGCAGCTACTCTAGGGCTCAATTGAAATCCAAAAAGAGCAGGAGAATGACTCTAGTGGGCAGGGGGGATAAGCATTTTGAAGTGGCAGTGCAGACCATGGAGACCTGCGGCAGGCATTGTGCTGACTTACCCACACGTGTCTTTCTATGTACCCCCCCAGAGAACTTACCTGAGAAGTGATCACTAGAACACAGAGCCATGCTCTACTCTGCCCTGAAAACTCCCTAAGAGGCTTGTGGCAAGCCTGCATTCCAGATTCATAAGTATGTGCTCCAGTGATGTCCTCCCTGTTGTCAGTGGGCTTCTGGTGAGCAACATCCAGCCCATTTTAATATTTCCGTCCTGGCACAGAGCACACATTTTTTGTTTAATGCATGAATGAGTTGATGTTCTGCCAGGTGATATTTACGGAGACTATGTCCGTACCTTTCCTACTTCACAGACTTTTTCCTATTCTATAAAATCAAACTGTATTGGATGAGATTTGGTTCCAGAGGAGAGTCAGTGTTCATTTTAAAATCAGCCTTGGGTACTAATTCATTCCATTGTGATGGCAACCTAAGTGACTAATGGATCTACTCTTGTTACCTTCATTCTCAAAGAGCTCTTACATAGTGAAAGGGAAGACAGTCGAGGGCTACAGAAAGAGCAGGATTTTATCCACACTCTGTTTCATAGCCACATGGCCTAAACTTTGACAAGTGACTTCAGACCTCCAAGAATGAGCATGAAATGAATAGGATGCTGCTGGGGTTTCCCAGGACCAGAGGAAAGCGTGGCTGGACACCAGGCTGACTAAGGAAAGTGGGCTCAGGAAGAACCGCTCACTTCTCTTTACAACTGTCCCTTTGTGTGTACTGGGACACGGACATATGAGTTTAGGGCTGGATGTGTCTTTCTCCTTTGGGAAAAGAATGGGAGATGGTAGAGGACTTATTTGATAAGAGAGAAATCTCTCAGTGGTGGCATTTTGAACCTGTACAAACCTCATGCTTTGTTGAGGTGCCAAGTCTCTAATTCTCTTGTTCTCCATTAACTGATGCATTTGAAACTCTGCTTTTTGTTACCAAAATTGCATGAAAATTGTGCAACAGATACCCATTTAACTAGTTTTTATTTTAGTTTTAAATAGAATTGGAAAACTTCAGAAAGCAGCATTAAATTCATCTAGACTGACATAGTTCCTTTTGCAAGTCTTACACTAACATAAAAGAGCCCGTATGAACAATGCATTTGATTATTTTCATTAGCACTTCCTGGGATCTTTAAGTCCCAAATGTCTATAATACATATTTAATGATAAGTACTACAAATATTCATGTACCCAGAAGTTTTCAAAACACAGAACTTGATGAACGCAATTTTAAAAACTAACATAAATTTGTGCTTCAGGTAAGGAATTCTCATATTAACAGGGTTTTATTTATTTAGAGAAGGCACAGCAGCATGTTCATTAACACATGATACGTTTTTGTTTTTCAAAACTTTTTAGTTGGTCTTAGATTTTCATTGTGAAAAAATTATTTCTTAAATCCAAAATCGTGTTTGCTGCTTTATATATTATCTACTTGGCATGAAAATGATGACTTCAGTGATGTATGAAAACTTGTAAAACTGTCACTCATTTTGGAAAGAAATAAGCAACAAGGAAGCTTGATGTGAAACACGTGCACTTTGGCAAGATTAAGAGTCAGGTATGCTCTGTATAGAATAACTTAATCAGTCTGTAGATTTAACTAAAGATCACATTCTAGTTTTGCCATTTACAAAGATGAAGGAAAATAATTTCAACTTGTATAAAATATACAATGAACTCTTTTGGCTCTAAATTAATACATATTGATAAATCCATTTTTGATGTAGAGATGGCATAGCTTGTCTAGGGAAAAATTATTATAAGTGATTTTATTAGAATGCACATTTTAAAAACGCATCTCTCTTGCACTGTTCTTGGTCCCCATCAGGGTAGTGCAGGTGCTCAGAGAGCAGGAGGACACTCTCATGTAGCTGTAGGTGGATACTACTACAAATGGAAACTTGGCGGTTTACTTGGGTAACATTTCTGAAAACATAGGAAGAAGAATTATGTTTCCAAATTTGCATGTTATGAAATCGTCCCATGTGCAAAAAACAAACTTGGTTTACAATATAGACTAACAAGGAGTAGATCTGCAAGCCCAGGTCCTGTATACGTGTTATGGTTTAGATGTGAGGTGTCCCCCAAAAGCGCATGTGTGAGACAGCCAAAGAAAATTTAGAAATGAAATGACTGGATTCAGGGGGCTTTAACAGAAGGCAGGTAGGGTGTGGCTGAAGGAGCCAGGTCACTGAGATCATGGCTTTGAGGTTTCTATTTTGTCCCTGGTGAGCAAAGCTCTGTCTGCTTCCTGATTGCCAGGTCCTGAGCTGCTGTCCTCCACCATGAAGTCCTGCCACACTTTGGGCCCAAAGTCAGCCATATATGTATGAACTGAGACTTCTGAAACCATGAGTCAAATAAACTTTTCTAAAATTGTTCTTGTCAAGTCTTTTGGCCACAGTAGCCAAAAAAGTTGACTAAAACAATAAAGGTGTTTTTATTTTTATTTTTTATTCAGCAAGATGGAAAAATTAGTTGGAATAGCCTTGGTTGCCTAAGAGCCTTGATACCTTCAGGCCTCTCATAGGATAATTAAGCAACATTCTGTCTTATTGGTTATTGGAATGAATTATTATGCAATGCGAGATCCTGTCCCCATCTTCTAGTCCTGCATGATGCTCAGCTAGGGGAGATGTACTGAGATTGCCCAGATTGAGGAAGCGACACAACGGAGGCAGAGCAGTAGATGTGAAGACACCCAGAAGCCCTGGGTGGCACTGTGGCATCTGCTAGGAAACTCCTAGTGTCTGCTTGAATGGAGAAATCAATCCATTCTAGTGGTTTCAGGTTACATCATAGCAGCTAGAACTAACTTCTGGCCATATCTAGATGCAAGTTATTCTGGGACTATTCAATATCAGGGACAATGTCAATCAATACAAATATGAGCTTCTGGTAGTAAGAAAGAAAAATGGAAGTGACCAGCATCATCTGCCATAACCATACCAGGAGGGTGTACACCTAGTTGCTCTCAGTATTCAGAGGTAAGGCCAGCCCAGTAACATCTAGTTACTCTGCACCCTACCATATTCTAAACATTCTACTGAAGAAAAAGGAAGTCTTCCTATTGTTACATCCACACTGGAGATGGAGTTTTTATGTAATTATTATAAAATATAATTTTATTACATTAATAACAATGTCTCAGTATTAACCAGTGTTTTATATTAAGATAAAGTTGGTAATAAATTTAGTTTTCCATATCAGGCAATTATATTTTAAAAATATAATAATAATTGATTAAAATGAGTATAAAAGAAGGTCCCATTCTTAAAGAGATTTAAATTTTTAATGCATTCAAGGATTTAGTAATGGCCTGACATTTGAGAGGATTGCAAATTTCTGATCTTATTTTTTTCTTTAAGTGATATAATATTAGTATATGATTTACCATAAAGTCAATGTCTGAAAGTATTATGATGTCTTTTTACATTTAACACAACCATGACAGCTTTCTGGCAATCATGAGGAATAATGATGTGGAAGAGTTTCAGAAATGTCTTGGGAATCAATTGATATCATTTGTCATCTGGAGACTCCATTGTGGCTAAAACTTCCATGAGAATTATAGAAATCAATTTTTTTTGCTTAGAATTATATAGAGGGATAATGTCAAACTTAGAAAAATAATACAAATTTATAGAAAGTATGTCAGAGGAAATGTACTTTATTAGGAAAACTACCAGACAAAATCCGCTTGATCAGTTACACAAATATTGTGGCTTGGTGGCTATGGTAAATTATGTTAGTTAATGAGTGAAAAAAATGTGTATGTGAGTTGTACGAATTCAGCAGGTTTAAAACAACTTTTGTATTTAACATCAGTGGTTTTAATATGATCATTGGTGATTTATCACTATGTTATCTTACTCTCATGTCTCTGTACTCTCAATTTCTGTGCTCCTTTTTGAATCATGTTTTAAACATTTGGATTACTGTTTTGATTCAGATCAATGAACTCTGAAGACTTATCACCATTAAGCCTTTCCAGATCTAAAAAAGGGTATTATTTCTATTTTATAAATTTAGAAGAAACTAATAGGAATCTAGTCATTTAGATCAGTAAGAGTCCCATAAAATTTACATGTTGAGGGCATGCTTTAAGTTTCTTACTTTATTGTTCGCATTATTCAATGAAAGTTATTTTTAGTTTGCTAAATACTCTTCTTCTGATCATTCTTATGCCATGGAAGCACTTCTTCTTTTTTTTTTTTTTTTTTGGTACTGGAGATTGAACTCAGGGGTACTCGACCACTGAGCCACATCCCCAGCCCTGTTTTGTGTTTTATGTAGAGACAGGGTCTCACTGAGTTGCTTAGTGCCTCGCCGTTGCTGAGGCTGGCTTTGAACTCGTGACTCTCCTGTCTCAGCCTCCCAAAGTGCTGGGATATGGAAGCACTTTTGTTGTTAAAATGTGTTTTCAGTGTACAGGAAGAAATGAATGATGGTGCACTTCATTGGCACTGAGGTTAGCCACACCTTGGTCTGGGTTCTCCTGTGTCAGACCATGGCTTGGAGATTCTCTCTGTGGATGATATTATCTAAATCTTACTGATTTCAGAAATATTTTCACCTAGGAACCTCACTATGGTTCATATTGAGATCCTTGGTTTTTGTCTTTTCTTATTCTTCTTGTCCGCACCCTTGTTTCCCGAGGGAAGTGATGTTCACACAGGAGATTATAGCCCTGCAGAGTTCCAGGTTACCATCTATCTGGACCAGTAGTTCTCGACTTCAACTTTTGAACTCCTTGAAGTTTCTATAGACTGATTTTCAAGCTATCTTTAACCTTTGGCCAGTGTGACTCATGCTCTATACTCACATTGTTTTGAGTAAAATTTGTGTATTTTAACCAGAATTTCAAAGGACATTGAATCAAAGAGTAAGAACTAGAGATCCACTGGAATCCAGACAAATCTTCCTTCAATGGCTATCGGGGCAAGTCTCAGAAGCAGTCCCGAGTTCTTTCTGAGTCTTTGCAGAATATTTTCTATAAAGCACACTCCCTCTGGTGGAATTAAGGTAATTTTTCTCTGGTGAAAATATATTATTTTTTCTTTTTTCTCTGAGAAGTAATGAATAGCTCTGTTTCTTAAATGAGTTCACAATGTATGCCATACATAATAAAAGGGGAAAAAAACACACCCTGGGAAAGGAAGGACAAAGTGAAGTCCAGTGGGGTGCGTGTGTGTGTGTTCACATACTTTACAGAAACAGTGCTGGCACGATTTTTGCACTCCGTGTATGAGATACTTGCTGTGCCCCTAGATGTCTAGCCCTAGTCTGCATGCTGCACAGGATCCCCATCTACAGGCAGGGTGCTTTCCAAGTCAACAAATGAGAGTGCTTGCCCAATAAAGTCTCCAAATGTGGTTTGGAAGTAATCAAGGAAGCCAAAGACTGTAAATACATGGAAATATCCAGAAGGCTCACCCTCCGTGTCTGTTGTAGACAGCCTGTCTCACTGTCTGTTAAGAAAATCAGCACAAAATAAACATGTTTCTATGGACATCTTAACAGACCTTAGCACCTGGTTATTATAAACCCAGCCATAGTATTTTCTTTTCTGTTTTTGTGCATTGCAGTTATACATAATCATTTTCTATATACACTTCTCACTCTTTCATGCAGCTTGAGTGTCCTGGGCATTCACTTAATGCAAGTAGAGGCCAATAAATGGAAATACACAGAATCTTAAGCCAACTCCATGGCAATATAGACCACTTGTTACTTTACATTTTAGTACATAATCCATCCTTTACAGCTACTTGTTTTCCTGAATAATTATTAACTGCATCTGAGTTGTCTAGCCTGAAACAAATGCTTTTTCTGAGATGTCCCTACTTCTGCTTGTCTGAGGTGCTCTGTAAATCCTAATCAGTAGTGTTGTGCTCCCCACGTCTCTCTCTTGTGATTCCAATTACTCCTACCCTGTATACCACTTTGTTGTTATTTAAATCTGCAGCTGACATGACCATGGAGATAAGATGCCTTTACATGCAGCACACATGTGCATTTAAAAGTGCACTGCACACAGCTTTCAGGGGGGAAACTAAGTAGCTCATTCACATTCACACGTTTTATATGTATGGGAAGATGCATCCAAAGTAAATTGTTCTATAAAACATAACTATTTCTTAGTTAAAACAAAAACTTTCAGGGAAAATGATTCTCTAAAATTTAAAAATATGCTTCTATTAAATAACAGCTAAAATTTAGTTTAGCATTTTATCTACAAACAAATGGTATGGAGAGTTTGACCCAATACAGAAGACAAAATGTAGAGTGTGTATTAGCCAGCTCAGGACACCATGAGGACACCTGGTGCACCACAGAGTGTGTATTAGCCAGCTCAGGACACCATGAGGACACCTGGTGCACCACAGAGTGTGTATTAGCCAGCCCAGGACACCATGAGGACACCATGAGGACACCATGAGGACACCTGGTGCACCACAGGTTTTCATGCTTGAACAACAGGCATTGTTTTTTGGAGGCTGGAAATCCAAGACCAAGCGCCAGGAGCTGTGTAGCTGGGGAGGGCGTCCTTCCTGTCCTACTGTTTATCTTCCTCCTCCCTATGTCCTCATATCTGAGAGCTCTGGCCACTTCTCCTCTTCTTATGAAACATTCACTCCGCTGTGGGGCCCTGACCTCATGTAAACCTAATCGCCTCCCAGAGAACCCATCAGCAAACGCCTCACCTTGGGCCAGAACGTCAGCGTGCGCGCTTGGCAGAGCCTCGGCCTTCAGCGCAGCGCAGGTGCTTCCGGCGTCGCTTCCTCAGGTGGTCTACGGGCAGCGTGCAATGTCTTAGGCTTCTCCCTTCAGAGCGGGCGCTGCAGTCTCCTGTCTTGCTGTTGCCTGAATTCTCTGTTTATAATTTTGCATATTACTATCGCTTCCTACGTAATAGCACTTTAGATATTCGCTGTGGTGTACAAACTTAAAGTGTGAGGGTTCAAGCTCTTCTGTGGGTTCACAGGGCTCAAGCTCTTCTGTGATTCGCTACTCTTGAGTGTGGTAGACCCTCTGATGCCCCTGTAATCACTAGATGTGGGCAAAGCGGGTAGGTGGTCACTCCTGTGATTAGCCTACATCATGAACCACCCTCCATGCGAGCAGACTTGTTCTTTCCTCCTGGCTAACTTGGATGGAACAAGTTTCCATGAATATTAGCCACGTGAAAACGATTTCTTCCAATATCCCGAGGGAACTTGGAAGTGAACCCTTCCTCAGTCAAGCCTTTCCTCAGATCCCAACCCTGGTCACACACTGGAGGCAATCCAGTGAGAACCCAGTCCAGCCATACCCTGATCCCGACCCACGGGGAGTGCTAGATGATGAATGTCCGTTGCTTCAAGATGAACTGGTTCCGTAGCAGCTGTAAACTACACAGGGCCAGGATGTAGCTCAGTTGACAGAGTACTTGTTTAACATGGTTTACACACTAGGTTAAATCCCCAGCACCGCAAAAATCAACCAACCAATCAGATAAAAATCAACATATTTACGTGTGCTTACATTATAGGGCAGAGGCCTGCCGCGAAGCTGAGGTAGCTGCAGAGGGCTCCTCTTCATCCCGATTCTTGTGATCATGCCAGAAAGATTTGAGACCTGTTGCTCAGAGTGGCAGGCATGAGTTTACTGAAGGAATAGCAAAAAGGGAAAGGGGACATTCTCAAAGGGGACAGAGGGCCTCTCAGAGAGGAGAGATGCCATGCTTCTCCTACCCGCCAGTTTTCCTGGGGGTTCCAACGAATTTTCCTGAGAGTCCCATCCAGGTCCACCTCTGGATTTTTGACTGACAGAGGATGACATCAGACTTTCAAATTCCCACGGCCATGGCAATTCTAGGTGGCTTTGGCCCATGCTGATCAGTTCTAATTGGAAACTGTTAGTAAAGATTTTGTGTTTCAGGGGAATCAACCTTATCTCCCTCAGTTCTGGAGTCTAGTTTGTGTAAGAGTCATGAAATTTTCCCCACTTCAAGAAAACTTGTGTTCTTTTTATCATTGTTTCAGGCTGGCCTCTCTCAGGCAGATAACAGGTTATTTGCTGAGGAATGTAACATATCCTATTAATGTAAGTCAGTCAGGATAGCAGGTAAATTGTATTTTTTTTAAAAAAGAAAGAAAGCGTGTGGAGTTCAGCACAGTGGGCCCAGTTTGTGGAATTGTTCCCTGAACCTTGTTCCCATCGCTCCTATAGTCTTCCACCCACTCTCAGTAGAAGAAACCACATCAAAAGTTAGATGACAGACTCCAGAAAAAATAATAGATTGTAGGAAAGCAATCAAAATCTCCACCTAACCCCAGGGTAAAGCTCTTATTATGTGTCTCAGTGTGTTTTTCCTTTATACCTGAATGCCTGGGCAACACAGTATGTGGCTGCTGCTGGGCAAGGTGCTGTGTGATTCAGGGTGGTGGCGGGGAGTGTCTTGCAGTTGTAGTGACACAGATGTATGCTTTCTAAAAAGCAGCCATAGAAGTGCTAGGTCTTCCTCAGGGATGAGGCAAGGAAGAGTCAGAATCACCAAATCCCAAATGTCCACACACCTGTAGAGGAGCGATTGTCCTGTCCTTTCCCAGCCCCATCTTCTCCACTTATTCTCCTACACCTATTCTCCTGCCCACGTCTCTAAAGAAAGCTCAGATGGCTGCGATAATGACATTGTATGAATGTTGTATGGTGGTAACATATTTATAATGCACACATTCTTATAAACTTGAGATAGATCAGTGTTTCCCATGAGACCTTCTCTTTGGAAGGGGACATTGGAAGGAGTTCTCTTCACAAATGAAATGGCAGTGAGGCTGCAGTCTGAGATAAGATGTCTCTTTGTCTGTAGACATTTCTTAAAGAGAAAAAGAGAAAAGAACATACCTTCAGAGAGTTAATCTGGCATTTGTTTTCAAGATACTGTAAGCTGCAAATGGTCCCTAATGCTGATCTAACAAGTTTTCATATGTGATGTGCTTGAGAGGCTAAAACATATTGTTTTCTCCCACCTTTCCTTAAATGCCATTTCCCTTCTCAGGCTGGTTGCTACTTCATTTCTCTGTTTAGTTTCTTTATTGTGTTTAGTTTCTGAGTCAAGCTGTGGCCTCAGGGTGGGCAAGGGGCTTCTTCCGCTCCTGACTTCCTCCAGGTCAGCCAAGCACTCTAGAGAGAAGGGCCTTTGAAAAGCAACAACTCCAGGAATTCATGATATTTTACAATCTATTACATAATTATGCCCTCAAATATTTATGAAGGCGAGAAGCATTGCTGTAGAGCAGATGGCAGAATGGGCTCTGCCTGTCCTTTCAATTCACTGCTGAGGACTGAACAAGGATGCCTTGCTTTAGAAAGTTGGAACTCATTATCAGTCACTAAACAGCCACCCACCAAGCCTAGAAAAGGGTGGAGGAGAAAGAAAGCTGAGGGAAGAGAAATGGTGGTTTCGCTTGCTTTTTCCCTACCAGGCCCATACTCTGAAATCCCTGAAGTATGGCAAGTGTGACTGGAGCTGTAGGAGGTTAACCTGCATCTCTGGTCGGTGTTGGGGAAGGCTACAGCTCATTCCAGCCAAAGCATTTCATCTTGCTGCTATTCCTGTTCCCCTAATCATCTGCCCAGGAATCCATGCTGCATGATAAGTATATGCAAAAATCAGAACATATGGTGCAGAAAACTAATTACTATGTCAATATTTCACTTTGTTGTCACTGATGGAATCTTTGTGGCAATTCTACAACTGTAGCTTAGTAGCAACGCCAGCATGTTAAATACTGTCAATAGTCATCTGACAACTTTACGGAGCTTCAACTTATTGCTGTGTCTTAGGGAGTTATGTTTTTTCAGCATTTATGAAGTAGTATAACCTCTAGAGGGGTGCGAACTGACCTCTTAAACAGTCATCCTTTATCATGATCAAGCCTAATTAGGAGCCATATGCTCCCACGTTTTGCACACCATGGATATACAACTTAATCTAAAACCTGCTCAAACTCCAGGCTACAAATCAAAACTATCACTTAACAATGTAAAGTACACTCATAGCTCAAAGTTGCCAGGCATGATTGGACAGTCAGGGCAGGCCATGGCACACGATGAATGCTGGCCCACGACAGCACGGGTGGTACTTGTTTATATTTACTGAGCAGTCATTTCATATTGGACAAGGTTTTAAACATTTTTCACAAACACTATCTCTTTTAAAGCTTAAAAGAATCTACCAGAGAGGCATTATTGCAAGCATCTATTTAATAAGAGATACAGCTAAACAAGAACATTTAAATATCTTGTCCCAAATTATTCAGCTACTGAACTGTAAAGGTGGACTTAAATGCATCTGTCACAAAACTGTAACTGCTGCTACTAGGCAGTGAAATGTTCTTCAACTCTACTATTACTATTTTTAGCAACATACCTCACCTTAAAGTATCAGATATTTTAGAAAGAACTATCACAGATCATAACTGAAAGAAAATAATTTAAAAGTCCAATAGATTTTGATCCAGAAATTCCTTTTGTAGACATTTTTCAAATATGTATGTACATGTAAATCCTTATGGCATGGTCACCATAAAAGGCTGTAGGAAATGTAACATTCTATGAGTATTTCAGCAGATAAATAATAGAGTTGTGAAAAATTATTACAACTAAATGACAACACAACTATTCAAAAGATTGAGGTAAATTTATGTACTCTGATATGGTAAATTTGATATAATATATTATTAAAGGGAAATCAAGGTATAAAATCAAGTCATGGGCTTGATGCCAAGAGTACTTCAGATAAGGTCTTCAGGAAGTAATTTGGGGTCTTGGAGATCAGGACTATAGGAAGATTCTTTTCCTATGACACTTCATGCACTTTTTTTCTTTTTCTTTTTGGTACTGGAGATTGAACTCAGGGGCACTCGACACCTGAGCCACCTCCCCAGCCCTATTTTGTGTTTTATGTAGAGACAGGGTCTCACTGAGCTGCTTAGTGCCTCGCCGTTGCTGAGGCTGGCTTTGAACTCATGATCCTCCTGTCTCAGCCTCCCAAAGTGCTGGGATTATAGGCAGGTGCTACTGCGCCTGGCTCAACACTCCATGTATTTTGAATTCTCCATGCGAACAATAGCTAGCACCATGGAAACAGAGTGCATGAGATCAAAGGTCCATTTGCAGAAAGGACAGCGTTGCCGAAGCCAGGTGCAGTGCAGTGAATGCTCAGAAGTGGACTCCACCCTCATCCTGAGACAGCAGTGCGGAGATGATAGTGACAGGAGAGCTGTTGATGTCACCTACAAGGACAAGACAGCTCGGGAGGCTTGCAGCCTGGCGTGCTGGCTGGCTGGAGTTCCACCCAGCAGCCAATTTGTCACGGAAGAAGGCACTCTTACCATCTTTCTTCTGTAACCCTCATGGCTGACTCAACTCGGTTTTATTCTGAGGACTGAAATGCCTCCCAGACCTGTCAAGTGCAGAAAACTGAGGGGATTGTCCAACACATGACGCCACTGAAGAGTGACAGAGATGAAATTAAATTGCTGGTTTCCTTATTTTGAATCTGTTCTTTTTTACACTGAATATAGTTTTACACTGATATGTTTCACTTCCCTGAATAGGATGTGGAGAGAAAGGGGAAGGAGATATTAGCAAAGAATACACAGAAATCAACATACAGCTGTGTGCCAGGTGGGAGGCAGTGGTCCAAGTTCCCTGTGGAATTTTCCGGACATAAAATTGCTTTCCAACAGAAAACAACCAGGTGAAGGTGCCTCAGGCCCTTCCATGGCACTTGGTACCCTTTGATGGCGCATGAATAAAATGTGCTAATAAGTGTCCAAGTGCACAGAGGCTGTCCACCACAGTGACAGGCTTCAGCATTTATTGTTTGAAACAAGCCCAGGAACATTTTCTTAGGCCTTTGCTCAGTCTGGCTCCAGCCTGCAGGGCTTTCAGAAAGATGGCCACATTCTTTGACTCTTATAATGAGCTTTCTCACCTGGATGGACAAGTTTCCTTTTATGAATTACATGGACACATAACTTGGAAATCAGGCATTAGGAAAGTGGGATCTTGCTAAAGGTGCCCCCTCTAGACAATCACCTCAGCTTCTCCCCCTTCATCTTTAATCAACTCTGCAAAGTGAATATGTGGATGCATCTGGGGGCCACACTCATGTCATTGCAAACTTTAGAAAGAAATGGAGGAAAGGGATCAAAAACTAGGCTCCTAAGGACACTGAATCTGTGAATAAAACTGTCAGAAAATGACCAATCCAAATGCTGACCTTCCCTGGGCCAGACATGTCTCCCCAGAGGCTGCTAAGCTTTGATCATTTGCTCTTTTGTTGACATGATTCCAAGTATTGGGGGCTCATTTTTATTAAAAACCAATTCTGGATAGTTTTCCTTAGCAATACACATACATGTGTACACATGCACGCACTTGTGTGTGTGTGTCGGTACAGACAGGTCTCTGTAAACAGTCAACAACTCGTAGTAGGTTGACAGCCACCTAACAGCTAATGACCCCAGTGCAAAGGAGTTGGCTGGTGGATGCTCCCAGCAGAGTACAACATTGAGCTAGAAACACCATTAATACTGCTAGCATTCTAAAAGTATATTCACATATCTAGTTTATAGTTTGGAAGCATGCAGTCTGGATTCAGGCAATCTTCTTTCTGACTTCTACATTTTTTTTCTCATTTCAGAGAAGTAACTAGACTTTTTAACACTTTTTAACACAGTTTCAGTGAATCTGGAATAGCATTAACTACATTTTAGGCTTTTTGTGAAAATAAACATACACACATAATTGCTAGCAGACCTATTTGTTATTGAGTGAATATTATTTATTTTACTAAGAAATGAAGAACATCAGAAAAAAATGGATTTCAACAATGTGAACTTACACCAGCATTGTGAACTATCAGGAAAAGATAAAAATGTAAAATGGAAAGGAAACTCTCTATTGCTTGCTTCTCCCTGTATCTCTTACTTTTATATTCCTTCTGCTTCCAGGCTCCAAAGTTAGACTATCAAAGTTCATACTTATAATTTATAGGTTAAATGGGCTAGCCTGAGACTATACCTAGCAATTGCAAAAATATTTGTAGAAGAGAAATGTAATCAAACAACAAAAGGGTGTTTTGATGTGGAAACTACAAGTCATTAACGAATATCTAAACTTCTTATTTTAAAAATTTTAATCACTTATGCCTCACATTTTATTCTGTCTTGATGCTTTGAAATTTTATAGCTAATGTAGTGTATAAAATCATCTATGTAATATTTCATTTTCAAATAACTCCAATTCTGGTGATCCTCTCCTCCTCAGAATATAAAACTGTGTATTGTTTGAAGTCGTGCCTCGTGGGTCTCCTTAAGGAGTTGGGGTCCTGAGAAACGAAAAGGGGCCTTTGGGGAAGACAAAGTGAGGTCTCACAGGACGAGGCTTTGGGGTCCCGGGAGATGAAAAGGGGTCTTCAGGGAAGATAAAGTGGGGTCTCATGGGACGAGGTTAGGGGTGACAGTCCGCGGAGTCACTCCACCCAGACTCCAGGGGTAGGTAAGACTGCTCTGCCGGAGCTAGACGCAGAACCCGTTTAATCCAGGAAATACAGAGGCTTATATAGGGTCCTTGGACCAATCATGGCCCCGGAGGTACAACCAATGAGGCACGCTCTGCTGGGCATGCGTTTCATCACCATAGAATGGGAAAAGAGGGAAGGGAGGGGTTGACGGTATGGGGAGTGCTCCTACAACTGTGAACCTATTTCTAGAAGATTCTTAGAAGGAAATATTCTGATATCATCTAATTTAACTTTAAAACAACTCACATATAAAAGGAATTGTTTTCAAAAGTGTACTTCATATACTTTATCATTAATATTTAATACCTCTGCTATATGCTCTTCCAACTAGAATTTTCTATTGTGTTTGAGAGAATTTCCAGTTTTCAGATATATGCACACACATACATACACACATGATTAAGAAGAACAACGTTTTTGATTAAAATTATTCAGTCTAACAAGGGAAGCATTCTGTTTTAATCAAACAATGTTCAGAATAGCAAATACTCCAGGCCAACTCAACATTAAATCCTTCAACAGAATCACTTCAGTAACAATCCAGACTTGTAATCACCCTGTTTTTATGCTGACAGAAACTAGACCGTCAGCTTTATCTTATCAGGTCACTTTCTAAATCATCCAGATCAGGAGCTGTTGTTCCCTGTAAGTCACTAAATCACCTGCTATCTGGACTAATTACCAGTGATAATGAAGGCCTAGCAGCTCTTCCACTGAAGGATTTGGAGGGGTTTTCAGAACTGTTGAAATAGTCTCATAGATCATGTCCTGCAAGTAAGAATGAGCAATGCTCTCCTCCTCCTGCCTGACAGAGGCTGAAGAGGCCCTGTTCTTGTTCGATGCACACTATTACAGAAGCCAGCATATTTTCATTTAACATACTATGAACATTTCAGTGAATTGCAGACAATTTCTACAGTGGGCCTCAACTTCTTGGAGGTTCTCAATATCTAAACTGTACCTTAAAACATATAGATACAGGACAATGATAGCTTTTGAGACTTTGACACAGATATTTCTCTTTTTTGAGGCTTAGCTAATGTGTAGAAGAAATGCAAAGGTTTGTCACTTGTCAAAATTAATTTTATTTGGTTTCTTCAATTCCCATTTCTCATTAAACTTACAAACAAAAAAAAATGGGGAACACGATATTTCTCAAATGTTGTATTTCAAATTCATCTTCAAGGGAATATGAACTGGTCCTATGGCGTACATGGAATTTAAAAATTTCCAAAGTGAATGAAGAAATACAGTTCTGGAAGCCACATTGTGGCCACATAACTTCACTTCAACACACAGTGTCATTGGGTTTTGCAAAGAGATTTGGTTTCACATCTATTAATTCTTCATGGAAGCACTTCCATAACTTCTTCCTTCCTCTTAACAGTGCCTTCTTTGTTTCAGACCTGGAAGATAGCTACCTTTCCCTCAGTCTCCTCTCACCTCTGACTTTCCTTTTCTGCCAGCCTGTTGATTTTGTATCCTGCAACCTTTCTGAGTTCATTTAGTAATTCAAATAGTCTTCTGGTGGAGTCTTGAGATTTGTCTGTATGCAAATAATGCTGCCTGCAAACAGGAACGATTTGACTTCCTTCTTTCCTATTTGGATTCCCTTCATTTCTTTCTCTTGCCTGTTGCTCTGGATGAGACTTTTAATACTATGTTGAATGAGACTTGCTCAGAGATTCATAGCTACATTTCTCGTAAAGTGTCTAAATTACCCCTTTTGATGGCAAGCAACTTCTTACATTGCAGCCTGTCCCAAGTTTGCTCTATTCCGTTGTTGTCAAAGTTAGAAAATAATCTTTCATGTCTCTATTCACAGGACAGGCTTTCTACTTGTGCTTGACTTCACTATCATTTGATTCCCCAAAAGACCGTTCCCCCTCTGTACTGCGTAGTGATGGGAAGTTTCACATATGAAAGAGGACAATTCTTTAAGTTACAGAATACTGGACTGAATAAAAGAAGGCTTTGTTTGGAGCATGGGCATCTAGTCTTTAGAGCACATTAAATCTGTAGGATTGAGAGGGAAAAGAAAAACATAAGCAGACAAAAACAAAAGAAAGAAAAGTACACAAAGAAGGAAATGAAAGAAGGTGGGGAAGAAGGAAAGATAGGACGGGTGGAGGAAGAAAGGAAAAGAGAGAGAGAGAGAGAGAGAGAGAGAGAGATTAATCAAGTCACATAATAACTCTCTACCAAGGTTCTTCCTGGAAGTTTTAAGCTATGTAAGAGGATTGGCTGTCAGTTTGGTGACTCCAAAATTAGCACAAAATGCTTCCCATAGACAAGTGTGCAGAACAAACCATGAAGTATTTCCTTAGAGGTTTATTTCTCAGGTCAAGAGATGGAAAATCTTACAGGTCCAGGGACACTGACTACTAATATATAGTAGCTTTTAGAAAGCTTGAACAATATTAATACTCCCAACTAGGGAAATATAATTTAAAATAATAAGGACATATCATCTCACTTCTCTGATTGGCAACAATTAAAAGGGATAATATTGCCCAGGGGTATGGCAGCAGCATGGTAGTCTGCTACATTGTTGCTGGAAGTGAAAATTGCTTGGCTTTGTAAACCACTCTTTAATAATACACTTGACAATCAAAATCATGTTGGTTTCCACCCAACAATTCCACTCCTGGGAATGTATTCTACATAAATATAAACATAGATATTTAAGGATCTGTGCAGCAAAACATATGTAGTAGCAAAAATCAAGTTGAATTAATCAGCATAATTGTCACAGAATAGCCGAGTAAATGACTGTACAGTTAGTGATAATATTTGAAAAATAAGAACAAATAATGTATATTTATGTAAATAAGAAAATCTGTGTTATAAAAGAGCTTATTAAGTGATCCTAGGGCAAAATCGTTCATCAGATCACAATGGAAATCCCTAAATTATTTGTTTGTTTCTTTATTTTTACAATACTGGGGATTGAACCCAGGGATGCTGTATCCCTGAGCTACATTCCACCTCTTTTTATCTTTTATTTTGATACAGGGTCTCACTAAATTGCTCAAGCTGGCACTCAACTAGCCATCCTCCTTCCTTAGCCTCCTAAGTCCCTGGGAACACAGACGCAGGCCACCATGCCCAGCTACTAATCCTTAATTTATTTGAAGATTTTAAAAATAATTTGTTTCAATGAACATTTATTTGAAACAAATGTCTGTAATTAGATACTTCCTTTTATTGAGCCATGATTTGATATATGAAACTGCAGTTCATTTTAAATTATTTGATTTAAATGACTAATTTGAATAATTTTAAATTATTTAAGTTGTTTGTCATTGTTCACATCAAATGATTTCTCTTAAGGTCATTGGCTATTCTCTCTCCTACTAACTTGAATGTATTACAATAATCTTCTCCCTTTGATGATTTAACTTTTACATACCCAATAGGTCCATCTTCAACCTTGTTCAAAACCAGTTGATGGGAATGTCCATTGAAGTTTTCAATCATTCATTGTGTGAGTGTGCAGTGAAACATGGGAGTGCAAATTCTTGCCCAGCTGCTCCTCTGCACCTCACTTTGAGAACCCTCTCTGTGTTTCTGTTGCCTCACTTACAAAATGAAGATAACCACCTGCTGTCAGGATTCTCCAGTAAGGGGCTTTCCATGATGTGGTGCCTGCCTGCCGCAGACATGTGGCTGCATCCACATGAATTCAACACCAGTGCTGGCACCTGATGTGCTCCTCCTATAATCACCGCCACATCTTGAGCAGAGAATGGAACTTATTAAGGACAACGTTCCTTGGGCTCCCATGGCAACCTCCAAATATGAACAGGAGTGCCAGACATGGCGGGGGGCCTGTGATAGCACCCTTTGCCCTTCCAGCTTGCTTAGAGTCCAGGATGATTTCCAGTAAGCACCAAAGGCAGATCCAGGCTGAACTGACCCATGGTGCCACCATGTTGGGGGATACAGACGCACAGAGAGGTCTCACACTAGTTCCGGCATCACCTTCCTCTGTGCCGTCTCCAGACCTGGCACCTGGGCCCACTCTTCCCAGGGAAACTTGAAGACAATGTTGGATATATGGGGTGTGTGGTAGGTTGATTGGCAGGTGCTTAAACTTGGAGGAGGGACAAAATGAACACTGAGGTTTGTAGGAGAAGGGCCAATCAGACCAGGAGTTGAAATATTATTTCTGGTGTTTTGTTGCATTAAATATCTCTGCTATGTAAATCCCTAACATGATATGAAATAATTTGGAATTACATTTCAGATGTATTTACCCATCTATATACATGTGTGTATGCATACAGTTTATATAGTTGCACAAATAATATATATGAAAAAGGAAGCATTAATTCAGGATGGACAAATCTGAAGAGATTCTATTTTCCTTCTTATTAACTTGCAGAAAAAAACTGTTTTTAGTGACATGGATCATATGATTTATATGATTGATAAAATTTCAGAGAATAGAAATGTTGCTGTGCAAAGTACAGAACCAAAAACTGAGTGTCCTATTGGCTTGGAGAGAATAAGGCAGGTGACCCACAGATACCTGAGGGTTGACAGGGCATGTGCTCAGAGGAATACCCAGCATTTATGAAATAACTGCTATGTCCTGGAACTATTATGAGAGCCTCCTGCACATGTGTGGTCATCTAGTTCTGTAACAACCCTTCCGCTCAGCTGAGAGCAGTTTCCCTGTGCATAATCTCTTCTGCAGACCTGGGTGATGCCTCCTCCTGCCCCTGACAACATTGCAAGAGCTACCAAATTCATTTCATATGAAAAAAATGTGAATTTCTTTTTTAATATAAAAAAGATGAAATAAAGATGAAAAGAATCAGAAAATAAGACATTAAAATTGGTTTTTCAAAATAAAGCACTTCATATAAAATTGACCAACAAAAAACCCGGACAAATACGTGTGCAAATAAGAAAACCAAGGACATCGTTTTAAACCACAAACAGCACTTGTGACTTAAAAAGGAAAAAATCAATAATTCCACAGATATGGAAGCAAAATTAGCAGAAAGAAAAGTAACAGCAATTTTGTTTCTTGCCTCAAAATTCAGACAATGTCAAAATTTTTGCTAGCAAAATGAAAATTTTTACCTTAGCTACCAAAATTTTAAAAATTGAATCAATAATAAAGTGATCTAATTCATTAGAATACTTTGAAAACTCTATGAAATAATTCACATATACAATTTTTGTTTTGTTCTGAAAAAATTTTACATTGCTTGAAATATGATGATTTACTGATAATCTTTTGCAGTTGATAATTATCACTATTAGCCAAAAAAACAACTAAAATTAAAAATGACCATCTACACAAATGGTGTGACTCTATCTGGTTTGCAACTAGAGAAAAGGAAAAATTGAGCTCTATATATGTACTATGACTTGAAATGCATTTAAATAAGTTAATTAAAAAAATGACCATCTACATATAAAAAGAAAATTACCTAGATTTTAAATTTACTTTTTTGTCATACTGGCCAAAATGTATGAAAATAATTTAATTTATTATATTTTATAATGTCTATTGATATAAAACAATTTTAAGGAGTTATGAAAAATATATTCCTAATAGCCCAAGTATTCTTTTGTTTCCTCTTTGGTCTAACAATAAGTGGTATTAAAAAAAAATGTAGTGGTGAGTTCTTCTGTGTTTACTTTTGGAATAGCTCCTATGTACATTTGATATTTAAGTGAGCATCGTGCACTCTCTCTATTGTATGGTATTTGCTACTTTTTCCTTTTCAGAAAAATATATACTTACCAGTGTCTGTTTGATACCTATCTTTGCATCTAGTCCATACCTACGGGGATTTATCTATCAAAAGAGAGAAGGAAGGAGACCAGGCACACGCATGTGCGTTGTCTCTTGGATGTGTAGACTTGCTCTATCTCCTTAGTAAAGCTCTGAGTGAGTGAAGGGTTCATGGGTCATTGCTTTGTAGGCTTTAATAGTCACTGTTTTTCTGATTGTGCGGATTCTACCTTATACTGCTCACAATTCTGAGTAAACTCTTTTCATGTTTATTGATTATAAGAAAGTACCTTTTTCCTGAATTGTGAGTCTGAGTTTCTTGGGAGTTTCATTGGTGGGGATTTAGCTTGTCTTTAGTTGGTGTTTAGTGCTATGTATATCCTGGAGCCACGTCCTTTGCTACTTATATTATATATTATCTAATACATGGCCTGAATTTTTAACTTTAGAATAAGGGTGCACCAACATTTTAATTTACTACAGTCCAATTTATCATTAAATTCATGGTTGAAGCTTTTTTTTACGTGGTGTTCAAGGAGTGCTTAAGAAATTCTCTTGATGTTAATTTAATAAGCTCTCCTACATTATCCACAAGAAGCCTGGTTGTATTTTACATTTTAATTGGAGATCTCTCTGGAACAAAGCTTCTCGTGCAGTGTGGTGTAGCTTCTTGCTTCCTTCCCCTTCTTGTCTCTGCCCTTCTGCTCCTGAATGTGGACGTGCAGCACGTGAAACTGCTCACGAGAGGCATCAGTGACGAGTCACTCCTTCCCACCTTCCCTGCAGTGGCACATTTGCCCAGTGACCTGAGACGGCCATGCGTGCCTGCCTCTGCAATCTCCGCACCACCATCTCCCCACCTGGCCCTGCACCATTTCTTCACAGTGTGAATTACTCCAGACTTATCACAAAGTAGGTATTTTTCTTTTGGTCAAAGTAGGTATTTTTGGACATTTGGTCAAAGTAGGTATTTTTCTTTTCGCGGTTGCCTTAGTGACCTCTGACCACTCTTGGGGGATTCCATAGTGCCCCAAGGGGCCATTTTAAAACTTGAATGCTTATTAAAACATATTCATAATTGTACTGACCTTAAAGCTAAAATTCTTCTGAATACCATATACCAGCGACCTGTCTGAAAATACTTATTGGTAACTGGACAAATTATATAGCTGTTCAAGTCAAAACTTTGATCTTTGTGTCAAATTGACCTTTACTTGCAGTTGGTAATTCCATAGATATTTTGATAGTTATTGCCTTTATGTTGTAAAAGTTCTCGAGTTTAAGACTCTACTGATACATATAGGTGTGATCTGAGAAAGAGAAGTGGAAGAACCCAAGAAAAACACACAGTATAAATCTGAGTTGTCAGAGATAAAATGATATATTATGTTAAAATTATTTTGAGATTACAAGGAAATCTATTAGGAAAATCAGAAAAATTGATTTTATTAATAATGTGTCTCATAAAGTAACCTTGAGCAATCCTTTCACTGACAACAATTAGAGATGTTGATATACATACATACATATCCATATGTGTATATATCCATACACATACAAACACATGCATGTAAGTATATCAGCTATATGTCATCTCATTCTCTATTACTGAATAATGGCAATATAAATTTTTAATGCACCCAGCAATCTACAAAATATAAATCCTTTCTGTAGGAAAAACTAACTCACACCACAATTTAAATTATAGATATTTTGTTTGCAGTTACTGTTATCTATATTTCTACCTATCTAATGCATTTTCTGATGCAGATTATTTTTGTGCATGTTGTACAACTGTAGTACATAGTGTACATACAAAATGTACTTGAAGACAAAGATAAACAATGAATGACAGAAGAGCCCAGATGGTATCCAGGTTATGGCATTATGTAGCAGAGACTTGCAATAAGCCATCAACAGTAAAGTTGATAGACCTGGAGGCAAGATTGAGAAGGAAACTACTAGGGCACAACATATTTCAATTTTTTTTGCCTGAAATAAAACAAACATATGAAAAACAATGAGAGGAAAACAGAGAGATTACTGTCAAAGCATCAGTTAAAGTGTGTGTGTGTGCGTGTGTGTGTGTGTGTGTGTAAACATGAAAGGAAGAGACAATGTACAGAATAATAAAAGATAATTAAGGAAAATATAACAAACATTAATGAGGATAAAGAGATTAAATCATCAGTTAAATACCATATTCAAATATGATAAAATATTCAACTTCTAAAAATCAAAATTCAAATAAATAGATTCAGAGGACTTATATAAATCTAGGGAAGATACATCCAGCACTTCTAGAGAAAACCAAAAATCAATTGAGTTCTGAAACTTCTTATCAAAAAAGGTGGATCTCTGAAATATCTTATCAAAAAAATGGTGAGAAAATGTGTGGTTTGTAATAATAAAGTAAACTCTGTAATGAAAACAAAAGTTATTAATAATTCAGTGACCACGTAACACATAGCATAAAATAACTTTCATGAACCAGAAAGCATTGGAGACTCAAGGAAAACAGACAAAATCAATTCCCCAGGAGTTGTTCTCTCTCTCAGTATAAGAGAAAGAAGACAAAAAATAGTAATAATAATTATAACAATAATACAAATTATTCAGCATGGAAGATTCCCAATAATCAGCAAAGCTATACTTGTAATTGTAAATCAAAATAAGAGGTAATGTGTTCTTTTAAAATGGATGTTTATGATTTATTTAAAAACCTGATTCAGATGAACCTACTCATAAAAACACCAAACTTCCAAATGTTGCAATGATCAAAATAGCATTATTACAACAAAGTAATGTGAAGAAAAACAATAGATGAAAACTATTGATTAACCCTCTATTCAAAGATTTGTAGCATTTTTATATCAAAGTGTATTCAGAAGAAAATTCTAGCATTAAACGTCATTAGTAAAATTGAAATATGACATATATGACCAAACAAACCTAGAAAAAGAAAAAAAAAAAACACTAGACCAAACTAGAAAGAAAAACTTAAAAAATGAAAACAAACTTAATGAGATAGATAGTAGAATGAATAAGTTTAAACTGAATTCAGAAGCAAGTGCACAAAAAGGAGAAGCTTATCACAGGTGAAGAAGCAGCATTTAACATATACCAAAAGTGAACACTTCTGTGTAAAAAATAGATATAGTATTTGGTGGAAGAGAAGACCCTAGCTTATACACACACACACACGCACACACACGTATACTTCTGTAGTACATGGATGGAAAGAGAGAAGCAGAGTTGTGGCAATGAATGCAAAAGCCCCTAAGCATTCACAAAACATTAAAGTACATACATGTAAGTCCATCATGTTCTCCTGACAGCACAAATAGGCCACAAGAATGAAATTATATTATTGTGTAGGAAAATTCCAATTATAAAATTTATAGTCTTTAAAATGATTCATTAATTTATTTCAATCTCAATAAAAATGCCATCTCTTTCTTGGCTGGACTAGTGGATTAGAGTTCATTTGGAAATATAAGCAAACAAATAGCTGGTAAAACCCTAAGAAAAAGGGACTGTAAGACAAGGATAGCCACAAATTCCATAAAAACAATGCACACTTTTATAATTAAATCAATGCACTACTGTCACTCAAAAGTGACAGATTAGATAATTCAGATTCATGAGTAATGAGGCCATCTAAAATCAACAAGGGAAGATAGATTTTAATAATTTGCATAGCAATAAGTTCATAACCACAGACAGAATGATAAAAGTAGATGCAGTCTTCACTTCATATGCTAGGATAAAGTATAAAGTATTAGAAGCTTACATGTAAAGAAATAAAATTATATGGTAGTAGAGTGAAACAAAACTGTGTTATACAACAAGCATGAAAAATTGAAATGTTCTAAATTGTCACACAAATTCTAGATAAAATAAAATTTTAGAAACTACATTTAAAGGAAACTTGCATAAACAAATATTTATAAACAAAGAAATCTATAAGCTGGTAAAACATACTTGTAACTTACATAAAGCATATTAATATCTATGATGTATAAAGAATGTGTGTAATTTGAAAAAATATATATACTAGTAAACAAAACTTAGAAAAACAAAAACATATACTTCACAGGTAAATAAGCTGAAGTAGCCCTTAAATGTAAAAATATTCAACTTGCTTCTAAAGATATTCAGATCAGAACTACACTGGTAAAAACTTTCTTTGGGTTTTTTTTTTAATAGGCTGATTTGTGGGAAACCTTTACCTGTCTTGGGCAAGTCCTGGGAAGAAGGGTTTTGAGAAGGGGCAGTGGGAGGGAAGCTTGTGGCCTTCTCCTCAGGAGGCTGAGCCCATCTTTTGGGTGTGGGAAGATTTGTCACATGGACCAAATGTCCCACAGGAACGACCGTAAGTTCCTCGTGGTTGGGTTGCGTTTATTTGAAGAGTAAGGGCTATGACTAGGAGCCAGTAGGTGCCTCAGCCACAGCCCAGTCTGTTTCCAAATGCCCATTTCATAGTTGGCACTTACCCGAGGACCTCTTCAGCTTCTATCATTGGAAGTATCTCCCACAAAATTCTCCTGTTTCCTACCAGCAATTTCTTAATTCTTTGAGATGCCACTTCCCCTGTCTTCCCCTATATCTTTCTTACTAGGAAGAAATTTTAATTAGGACAATTTACTTTAAAACTGAGGTCCAAGCTATAATAATGTTACAAAACTAATGATAAACCTCTTCTGTCTTTCGTGATGTGCAAGTTCAAGTGTTCCTTTCCCTTGTGGTGCTGTGGCTCTTGGTCTATGTCTGCCCTGCCCTGGTATTCTCAAAGTTCTCGTGGAAAAGCACCAAAGAAAGCAAGCAAAGGGCAATCTGAGCAACTGTGGTGTCCTTTGTCCTAGGAGCCCCTTGGAGTACAAGGATGCACGGCAAGCTGCCCATGTGTGGCTTGGAGGGGGCTGCTTTGCTGATGGCCCTCGGCACTGGCTCAGGACCTGGCGTTCAGGCTTATAGGCATTTGCCTCCCTGGTCATTCTGCCTCTTCCCAGCTGTGAGCTCTTCCTTCCCTATACACCACCACACTATCTGGACTCATTCTCCATGGTATGTGTTTTATGACTGTAATAGTATTTTGAAAATCATTTGAATATATTTTTATAAGATTTTGACAGAGGGATCAACATCAATGTATCAGAGAGACATCGAAAATTATGGAATTAAAGAAGAAGATTTTTTACTTCAGATTTGGGATCAAAATGTTTTAAAAATATCTTAGAACAGTGATGAGTGTCATTTTATAGGTACTAGCTATTCAGTTTCTTCAAAATTGAATCATGAATTTTTTAAATCATAGATAAAGCCATATCAATTTATGGCCTAAAGCATGCATAAAAGATAAGTAAAAATTATGCTGGCTTTTCATATTAAAAAGTCAGTATTTCACAGTCTCCACAAAGGTGTTTCTTCTTGTTTTATCTACGATTTCATTTAAATGGCAAACTGAAACTTTTTAGATGTACCTTTTTTCCTTATATTTCATGAAAAGCCCATTTGCTGGAATGCAGCAAGTCACTGGAGCTGTTTGTTTGCTTTTTGGTTTAGAGTGGGCATGAACCTCCCCTTCAGAAGGATGCTGGTAACATTTTTCAAAGAAGACAAAGCATTTTTTTAAAAAAAGATATTGCTCATGGAGAAGGTAAGTCTGAATTATTGATAGGCTCACACACTCAAAAGAGTTGACCGGGATGACTGGTCTCTGGCTGCTGCTTTGGGTTCTGCCTTAGGCATGATTCCTGCCAGTTGTTCTGTACCCTGCCAGAAACACCAGCCTCGTTCTTTCCTCCTTTTTCCTGCAGGGCAGTTTTTTGAAAGCTTGCCTGTTTACTGGTACAAAGCAGTAACCCCCAAAGAGCACAGACCCCAATAGAAATATCCTAAGAGGGGCTGGAGATGGACCAATGCTGACAGCAGCTGGGACACAGAGACAAGCCGTCAAAGTGTGTGTTAGTGAGCAGCCACGGGATGCAACAGAATCCTAAAGATCATTTCCTAAGACGTACCAATTAAAACAATAGATAGTTGTAGTAAAGCTCTGTTTTCATTTTGCTTTGTTTTCATTTTCCACCAGGAAGTTAAGTAACAACTCACCAAGGAACAGAGGGACAGAGAGTCAAGCGGTTTTGCTTTAATTAAGGAAGGAGGACTTCCTTTACTTGAGATTTAATTATGTGCTGGGTGAGGAACAAGCAAAGAAGGGGATGAGCAGTGAGAAAATAAGAAGGCATGCAGTGTTGGTTTGTAACAGAGATTCTGATAAAACTTTTCAAAAGATTTGAGTCTATTTGTGGCTCCTGGATGAGGCTAAAGGTTGCAAGACAATGAAAACCTCTTTACCACATTTTATTTTCCCAAATATTTATTGGTAGCTTGCTTATATTGTCCCAGTACAGATCCCATAGAAAGGAAGACAGTATATGCCTATGGTAGAGAGTGGTGATATAGACCAAGGAGCTCTCTTTTCTCTGTGCATAAGGTTGAGGGAAGGAAAATATGCCAATATTAATATTTGTGAGATAATGTAAATTTTAGTTGATTCTACTGTATTTCCAAAGAGGCACATAAAGAGTCATCACTTTTGTGAAGCTAAACCAATGACAACATGGTCTTTATTTGTTCTTCTGATACTACTTTACTGTTACTTACCTAAAATGAAGTATATTCAATAAGTAATAGTATTTCTGAAAATATATTTTGCAATTGATTTGCTATATTTTTCTTTTGGATTTGTGTTGCAATGCTAATATATTAAGCTGGGAGGTGTTGCATTTTCCAATGAGTCTAATTTCATGAAGTGTTAACTGAGAATGTGGTTTCTAATAAGCATGATAAAGAAGTAAAATATCTCAAAAGTAGAATGAATTGGTGAATGAGAAGATGGTATAAATATGTATATAAAATAAAACAATGAAGTGATAATTGTAGGTGTTATCTATGTCAGTATTCAGTATACACTTTCAAATTTCCCATTTTTCAAACATGTATAATGAAATACCAAAATACTTAAAATATAATATCCAAGGAATATTAATACATTGTCTTGTAATATATTTCTTAGGCAGGAGCTAACTGATAAATTTTATTAATTTCTTATAAATCAGAGACTTTCTGTAGCCTACTTTAACAATACCTGACACCTACTGGGTCCTGAATGGACTGTGGATTTCATAGGGATATCTTAGAGGCAAAAAATGGTCCCATCATATGTGGTGAATTCTTTACTCTGTATATAAATAGAAAATCTTCATCATGTGGTATTCACTTTCTGAGGGGATTTTGAAGTAATGTTCTTGCCTGGGGACTTGAGCACTCTGATTCATAAAATCCTCCCTGAATTTCTGGTCTCAGCCCAGTTTGACCACAAAAGAGGAAACGCACTGAACTCTTCAATGACCTTTCAGTGTATTTCAGCAAAGGTGCATTGATGATCTAAAAACAGAGTATTTCTTTTAAATATTTCCTCAATCTCTCCTCCCTAAGTTAGCAATTTAGCTAGATGGCATTTTAAATTATTCCTACTTTAATTATCTGTGGTTTACAAAGAGTTTATGAATAAAAATGGAGAAATATCTATTTTGGTATCAAAAGCAAAGTATGATTTAGGAAATCTTAAATTTCTAAAATGTGGTTTAAGATTTCTCTGTTCAATCATTTCATATCCACATGGCAATTTGCCAAAAGACTTGGAATGATTGTTGAAAAAGTAAATGAATGTAAGAACAAATTTTAAAGCAATTATCAGTTAATGGGAAAAGTATCCAACTCATGTTCTGTGAACATAACAACTCTCTTTCTCAAAGGATGCAGTGGAAACCTGGGAGTCTTTGCTTGACCTTGCAGGGTGCTGAAAAGAAACGTGCTGCTTCAGGAACTGTTTGTGCAGTGTGAGATGCCCACCAAAAGCTCACGCTGCATTGCTGGGGACTTTCAAGAGAAATGTCACTCTTCACAGCAAGTGATGAGATTTGACATATGGCATCAAAGCATCATTAAAACTACACCTGCTGCAGAAGAGGCTGTGTCTTTCAAGGGATGTTCAAGCAGAAAAGGTTATATCGAAAATCCGAAAGGCTAAGGCTTACTTCTTTTCTTGGCAGACAATTAAATGCTCTAAAGAAAGAAATGAATTGCACAAATATATGCAATGAAAAAAGCCTTTTTTTTTTTTGCAGCATGATTTTGTTTAAAAAACAAAATCTTATGAAGATTACTTTCCTTTCCATTGCTGGCACATGCAATATAACCTAACATAACTAATTCTCATTTTTAAAATTTATTTATTTATTTATTTATTTATTTATTTGGTAGTAGAGATTGAACTCAGGGGGACTCGACCACTGAGCCACCTCCCCAGCCCTATTTTGTGTTTTATGTAGAAACAGGGTCTCACTGAGTTGCTTAGCGCCTCACTGTTGCTGAGGCTGGCTTTGAACTCGCAATTCTCCTGTCTCAGACTCCCTGAGTGCTGGGATTACAGGCTTGCACCACTGCGCCCAGCTTCATTTTTTAAATTTTTTATAAGAAAAGTTTTTTTTTTCCATAAAACATAGCATCTGGGGTCCTTAACATGTCATAGTTTTGTTATGTGGGAAACATCTACTTTTTAGAAAGTTTGTATATTTTTGTAGGAGCATCTCCAGTACCTTCAACCCTCCCTTCCATCCGTCCCCCTTCTATGCTAATAGACTGTGCTCTTGCCAGAAAGCACCCCTTTGTTTGTGACCTTCAGACCTGATTGGTCCAAGAGTGTTTTTAAGTTTCTACACTTTCTGGAATAAAAGGTGTTTTCTGCTTCTCGCTCCACTCAGGTGTTCCTGCTTCTTGCTCTGGGTGTTTCTGCGTCTCAGTCCAGCAGAGCAGATTTTTTACCTACACCCCACGGACTGGGTAAGTGACCCCGCAAAATGAATGAAAGAACAAGTTTTAAAGCAATTATTAGTTAATGGGAAGAAGTATCCTACTCATGTTCTGTGAACATAAAAACTCTCTTTCTCAAAGGATGCAGTGGAAACCTGGGAGTCTTTGCTTGACCTTGCAGGGTGCTGAAAAGACACGTGCTGCTTCAAGAACTGTTTGTGCAGTGTGAGATGCCCACCAAAAGCATCTCATCCAGAGAGACCCCTTGTCGTCTTCCCCGGAGACCCCTTCTTTCTCCGTCTCTCTGGACCCTAACTCGTCAAGTAGACCCACGTGGTGCCCCCCTTTTAGGCAATATATTTTGTATTTTGTTTGGTTCCTGCCTGGTGATGCACATTTAAAAACTATGTCTGATAACTAAATAGGAAACAATGTTTCCAAAATTGTGCAGCCAAAATATAGGTTGGAACTTCATTCTAGGTTGGCCAGATGCACAAAATTTCTTTATGCTGTTCTATCCAAATGGTCAAGATTGGACTATGTGCATCTGATGAATGAAAATAAGTGTTGGTCCCTAAGCACAAATATTTTATAATATTGTTTATGAGGGAAAGTATTGATGCCAATGATGAGAATCCATCAGGGTCGAGTTCCATTTCCCCGGAAGGTTGAAGACTGAACACTGGAGAAATGCTGAGGCAAGTATAGAAAGCAAGTTTTATTTAAAGATATAACAGAGATATACTTCTCTGCAGAGAAGGGGTCCCAGAGCTGGGCATCTGAGAAAGTGGGAGTATTCTGCCCCTTTTATACATTTCAGATTTCCTTTGTTCTCCTGCTCTCTCTTCCCCACATCCTGCCTGTCTCCTTCTTTCCATCCTGAGATAGGATTAGTGGGGGAAAAGATGGAGTGCTCCCAGGTAGGAAAGGAAGGGAGCAGCCTTAGAGGCATTCATTAACAACTCCTTTAGGGAGGGACAGTTCCTGGCGGCAGGTGACCTTGGCAACAGGGTGAGGAGGGGGAAGAGCTCTGGAGGTATTAGCATTTCATTTCCTCCTGAATCAGCCCCATCTTTCTGACTCAATCATTCATTACCTTCACTGAGTGCCTTTTTTTCACAAGAAGAGAAGAAGAGGTAATATCTGCTCAGCATGAAATAACCAGTACTGGCTGTGTGTATTGTGTCTGTTCACTGGGGATTCATTCACCAAAGCAATGCTGATATTACTCAGGAATGATTGTTAGAGGATGTGGCCAGATATGGGGTTACAAGGATAACAAATGTAAGGTCAGATTGGTGTTAAGACCATGACCACTAGCCTAAAGGGTATAAGCATGGCTTTATTGGGGTCCACACTCAGGAAAGGTTCACCAGTCCACCAGTGTGGGTTGGGGAAGTGGCACTCAAGATTGGGAGAGGCCGCTTTTATGGGTAGGTTGAGGGGGGGATTCTTATGAAGAGGCATCTCTGCTTGGTTGGCTGAGGCCCAGTGATAGGTATGGGCTGATTTCAGAGGTTAATGCATTCATTGATGATTGGTTGACATCAAAGCATTGAGCAATCGACCTTTTGGTGCATGAGGGAAGTCTTGGTGCGCACAGGTAACTTCAGATGCCCAGCCCCCTTTTGTCTAGCCACCATCTTTTGACCAAACATTCTAACCTCTTTGTTGATATAGGGTGTGCTGAAATCTGTCTGGCTATTTCCTGCTTATCGGGGGCGTCATAAGTTGGAGGTTCCAATGTGGGGTCGGAGAGAAGGTGACTATAGGGAAGCAGGACATCTGGTTGACTGTTACCCCGGCAATTTCTCCAACAACCTCACGAGTAAACCTGAGAAGGCAAGGAGTCATTAACAGTAGGACACCTATTATATCGAGGGGTATAACAACAGGAGCAGCCAGGAGATACAGGAAGAATTTAGCTCTGTGAACCAAGGATTTTCGCGATTCTGATGTCTAAGTCCCTTGCTTAGCTTCCAAAGGACATCAAAGTTTTGCTCCATGACCCCAGTCTCATTGATGTAGTAGTGTTCTTCCTGCTGGTTAGGGGTGAAGAGTCTTATTCCTGTAAAGGGGGTCAGGGAGGGTGTTAGGTACAGTCTTGAGTGTCAAGGGCAGGTAGTCCTCAAGAAGAAGCAGTTCATTGGCCAAAGTAACTCTGGGAAGAGCAGGCCACAGGACACTTTGGGATGCCAGCTAGATTTACTTTAGTCACTGGGAAGAGGCTGGCCAACATTAGCAGGGGCAGGGAGAGGGCAGGAGATCTTGAGTTTGGTGCGCCCCAAGAACTGTGATGTCCGTGAGCAGTACTCAGGGGAAGGGGCTCTTTTGAGTCAGGAGACATGGTACCAGGAATGGCAGCCTAAAAGTTTGGCTGTAGTGGGGGTGGAAAAGACAGTGATTGGCTGTAAGAGAGTCAGTTTTAAGGCTTCCTTAGTAAATTCAGCCTCTGCAGCCAATGCATGGAGGCATGGAAGCCAACCACATGTGATAGGATCAAGTTGTTTAGAGAGATATGCGACCAGATTATGGGAGAATGGGAGGGCCTGACTGGTTGGGCAAGTAGACTGGTTGCAATACCTTGTATCTTGTCAGCGAACAAATAGAAAGGGAGGCCAGGATTTGGTAGCGAGAAAGGAGGAGATGAGGTGAGGACATCTCTAAGTTTGTAGAAGGCTTGGGTCACAGTAGAAGGGGATGTAAAGGGTCCCTGTGGAGTCTCTTAGGCCACCTAATAGAGGGTCTTGGCTAGAAGAGCAAAATTAGGGATCCAGTGGTGGAAGAAGCCCACCAATCCTAGGAACAAGAGAATATAATTTGCTGTGGTCGGTGCTTGTACATCCTGGAGGGCTTGGATCCTGTCCACTGTGAGAGACTTGGAGTTAGGGGTCAACAGGATGCTGAGGTAAGTGGCTTGAGAAGCAGAGAGCTGGGCCTTAGCTGGAGAAACTCTATAGCCTTGGGAACCCAGGAAGCTGAACAGTTGGGCCATTTGAGCCTATGAGGCTTGTAAAGATGGACTGCACAGGAGGAGGTCATCTACATTCTGTAGAAAGATATTATCTCCCACATCACCGGAGGGTAGGTCTTGGGTCAGTGCTTGCCCAAAAAACTGCAGGCTGTCCTGGAAACCTTGAGGTAAGACCATCCATGCTAGTTGCTGGGATCTGTGTATTATGGGATCATTCCGTGTAAATGAAGAGAGGTAATTGGAATCAGGGTGTAAGGGGACTGAGAAAAATGAAAGGCATCTTTGAGGTCAAGGACAGTGAAGTGGGAAGTGGAGGGAAGAATGTGAGAAAAGAGGATATAAGGGTTGGGGACCATGGAGGCATGGGAATTAACATGACATGTATTAAATGCAGATCTTGGATTAACCAGTAGTCTCCTGAGGATTTACATACTGGCAAGATGGGGGTGTTGCAAGGAGAGTGGGTGGGGATAAGGAGCCCCTGATCAAGTAGGCAGTCTATGATGGGTTTGAGGCATTTCCTATGAGTAAGGGAAATGGGGAATTGGGGACAGGCAGGAAACTTAGCTTGAAGTTTTCATTGAATATGGATGGGCATGTGGTAAGCAGCCACTACTGGTTTGGATGTGTCCCATACCTGGGGATTGACAAGGTCAGGAGGGAATGGCAGATCAGGCAAAGCTGGGGCAGAGGAGAGAGTAAGGAACAAAGGTAAAAGAAGATGAATGGAGGGCTTTTGGGGGAGAATCTGTAGGGTAGTTCCTAAAAGGGAGAGGACGTCATGGCCAAGGAGGGGAACTGGACAGGAGGGGATAACTAAGAAGGAGTGAGTAAACAGAGGTCCCTCTAGGGTGCAGGCCAGTTTGGCTGTCCATTTTGGAAAGGAAGGTGTACCACTAATTGCCATAACTGAGATCTGAGGTGGAAATAAAGGACCAGAATGGCAGGCAGAACAGAATAGGTAGCCCCCATATCCACCAGGTAGGCAGTGGACTTACTCGCTACCTGGAGAATTACCCTGGGCTTGGTAAAGGTGACAGGGGTCCTTGAGTCTGGGCTTCTTCAGTTGTCCGTGAATCTCAGCAGTTCTAGGGAAGGGACTGCCTGATCTGCCATACCCCTGTGTGGGGTGCCAGGGAAGGGCCAGCCATAGGGCAATCACTCTTCCAGTGTCCTGCCTGCTTGCCCAGCGACCTTTGTGTCCACACTTAAAACAAGCCCTAGGTGAGGCAGATGGTTGGTGCCCCTTTTGAAGTTGAGTCAGCAGCATAGGCGACAGGGCAGCTACGAAGACCCGGGGTTGGAGAGCTACTATTTTCTGTGAGCATGCCTGCCTGGCCAATTTGGCGGAGTCTTCCCTTGTATTATAAATTTTGAAAGCCATCTTGACTTGATCTCAGAGAGGGTTCTGAGGACCATCCTCAGCTCATTTAGGCTTTTTTCTTATATTGGGGGCCAATTGAGAGATAAAGTGAATTGCCAGGACTGTGGCCCCAGAGGGAAAATCAGGATCTAGCTTTTGTGTATTTGGTAAGAGCCTCAGTGAGGCAGTTGAGGAACACAGCTGGATTCTCATCAGGGCCCTGGGTAACTTCTGCCAGTTGATCAAAATTAACCACTTTGTTAGACTGCCCGCATGCCTGCCAGGAGGTATTGGATCATCCAAACGTAGTGGTTATGGCCTGTTGACCCTCTTGTTAGTCCCAGTGTGGGTCAACCTCAGGAACTGCTGCCATCCCTGTGGGGAAGGGAGGGTCTGTTTGGTGGACGTGGTCTGCATGGTTTCTGGCTGCTGAAGGTTGTGTGTTGTTTACAGGAAGATGGGAGCCGCTGTGAGTACTGATGGGGGAAGAGAGGTCAGGGGAGGAAGTGTGATGGGAAGACAGCGACAAAGAAGGGGGAGGAGGCGAAGGTAGGAATGGGCCAGGAGAC
>PVHX01000482.1:0-56695 GCA_004024805.1 Geosciurus inauris | reverse complement strand
TGAAAAAAGTTGCCCAAATCTGTGATGATGTTAAAATCAAATGTTCCCTCAGGAGGCCATTTTGAGCCATTGTCAAGAGGATATTGGGGCCAGACCTCAGTTGAACAGAAGAGCAGTCGTTTACAGTGAAGGTCATGGCTGAATCTCAGTTTGAAAAAATTAATGTATAGACAACCCAGAGGTGTTTTGGGGTCTAAAAAGGACCCAGCGTTCCCCATGACTCAAAAGGCTTGCCCGGGAGTGGACACGATCAGAAAGAGGCATCCCAAGTTCTGATCATGATCACCCAATTCAGGAGGGTAGGTGAGCCAGAGCGTGAGATGTCTCTACAGGCCATGGGGACCCAAATGGAATGGGTGGGTGGACCAGAGCCTGAGATGTCTTCACAGGTCACTGGGACCTGAACGAAATGATTAGTGATCTGGCGTGTGCACACAACTTGTGGACAGATCTCGCAGAGGAGGGTGTATCTGGAGAGCCAAGGGGAAATGGAGGGAACTTACCTCATGTTTGTCCAGATGAGGACAGGAGAGGTGCAGACAGTCCCTGGTTCAAAAAGGGATAAAGGGGGGACCTCTCCCCGAAAGGAGATCAACATACCCTTCCCAGGTTTCGGCACCAAATGTAAGGTCGAATCAGTGGTAAAGACCATGAACACTAGCCGAAAGGGTATAAGCACGGCTTTACTGGGATCTGCTCTTGGGCGAGGTTCACCAGTCCACCAGTGTGGGCCGGGGAAGTCGTGCTCAAGACTGGGAGAGACCATTTTTATGGGTAGGTTGAGGTATTTGAGGACACACAAAGTTTAACTTTACCATGTATTCTATCACTTAAACATATGTCTGTAGTGTTTACTATGTACAGAGGCTAAGTACCAGGGACAAAATAAGAGTAAAAAAAGACCCACCCTTGCTTCCTGGGTGGAAATGTATGTGGAAGGTAGGTAAGAAATGGTAAAATAATGTAAGTAAGTGTAAAATTTAAAACCACAAGAAGTCTGTGGAAGCATTATAAAAGAAAGCAAGGGAGAGTCCTGACCAAGTACAGGTCTGATTGGCTCTAAGTAAGCTGAAATTCATGATAAATGCTGGTGGGTGGGGAAATCTACATGGAGCTTATCTGCTCAAATAGAAGCCAATCCTTATGGAGGAAGAGGTGATGGGGAAAGTGCACAGCCTAGGGCTCCGGAGGCCAGGGTGTGCAGAGACTCATAAGGCAGCTCGGAAACTATGTGATTGCTATGAGAGGCTTCCACAGGTGTTACTGTCATCAGATGGTACAAGACATCACGGTTGCTCAAATATGGAGAAAGGCCTGCATAGGACTCCAGGAATGTTGGACAGGAGGAAGCTGATGGGTTCCCTGGAAAGACGGCAAGTGGCACTTCCTGCCATTCTTCTGTAGGAGAAGGAAGGATGCAAAATGAAGGAGTAACAGGAAACGTGAGAGAGACAAAAGTGAGCCAATCTCTGAAGGAAAGAGGAGGCAGGTCTGGCAGAGAAGGTGCCAGCTGGGCAGGGACAGCTTCTTCAGAGGGTTTGGTCAGAGAGTGTCCTCTTTCCTGCTCCCCACAGTGACCATGCAATTGGTGCTGCAGCCAAGGAGAACAGAAAAGCAGGCAGCCCCAATTCCCTGTTCGGCCAGCCTGCAGCTCCCAGTGCCTTCTAGAAGGAGACCCTGCCAGCTCCTTCCTGCCAGTGACAGACAGGTCTGGAGAGTCCAGTGTGTTGAAATGCTGTGGGACATTTCTAGTTGCAGTACGGGCCCTGATAGAGGACTAGAAATCGACAGACATCTCTTCCAGGTTGTGGCCCCAGGGCTGCTTCACCCTAGGACCCCATCCCTGTGCTCCTCAATTCATTAGTCAATGACAAAGGTGAGATGCTTTCCTCCTTCCTTCTCTCAAGACCTGCCTCTGCCCCTGTGGATGTGTATACAAATAGTATATCCAGTGTCTAAGAACAAAAAAATAAGATCTCATGCACAAAAATACACAGATATCATAAATAGGCCAGGAACACAACCTTATATTAAAAAAGCAATAAATCAAATATTCCACTATAAATAATATATCACAGAATGAATAGAATGAACATGTTGAGAATTTAAAACAAGTCCCTACCATCTAATTCAAAATGTAGTGCATTCTAACCTAAGAGTATAATGCATTTATATATTAAAAGAGAACCAAATAAAAACATCATGCATCTATTTACTAAGTAAATTGATGTAACATCAGAATATGTAAAGCCAGAAATCTATATTTGGGATAATATTTCATACACCATCTGTCATGGTTTGGAAGTAAGTGGTCCCCCAAAAGCTCACATGTGAGACAATGCAAGAAAGTTCAGAGGAGAAATTATTGGACAATGAGAAGTCTTAACCCAATTAGTGATTTAATCCCCTGATAGGGATTAACTGAGTGGTAACTGAAGTAGTAGGTGTGGCTGGAGGAGGTGGGGATTAGGACGTGGTTTTGGTGCATATATTTGTATCTAGGGAGTGGAGTCTCTTTCTGCCTCCTGGTCACCATGATGTGAGTTGCTATCCTCTGCCACCCTCTCTCGCCATGATGTTTAGCTTCACCTTGAACCCCCAGGAATGGAGTCATCCTCCTATGGGCTAAGACCTCTGAAACTGTGAGACCCTGAATAAACTCTACCTCCCCCATAATTGTGCTGGTCGGGTCCTTCAGTCACAGCAGCAAAGAAGCTGACTAAAACACCATTATAGAGAAATGAGTAAAATTTTAAAAGAAAAATTTTACTAGTTATTGAAGTCATGAGTTATAAATGTTAATATCTATAAAATAGTACTCCAAGATGATATTAAAAGAAACTATTTAGAGGCAATAGCTGAAGAAATAATATTAAAGAATTCCATATTAATGTATAGAGAATTCAGGAAGAAAAGGTACAGGGACATCTCAGAAAGACTGATGGCAAAAAATTTAAAAATATCATAGCAAAAGAAAAAATCTATATCTCTGAAACAAAGTATCAGGTAACATGAATTTCTCAGTTCTGCGCCTGACATTGGGAAGACAACGAAATTGTATTTATAATAAGCTAAGAATTTCAAAACCAGATATTGATGTCCAGCCACTTTATTTCTAAAAAAGTTTGGATTTAAAGTATCATGTCAAGTAAAGTCAAAGAAAATTCATCAAAGATATACTTCTTGAATGAAAACTAATGAACTAAACCATCAACTCAAAATGTTACATAACAGAAATGCAGGTCTAGGTAAAAGTTAAGGAGTGTAACTAAAACATTTCTTAATAATTTTATGTAAGTTTTCATTATATAAAAATATCTAGTAAGGTAAAATAATTGTGTAGGAACATTTTTAAATCTCTGCTAAACGCTATAAATTAAAATGGGAATAAATGGAATAACATTTTGTTTATGAATGAGAAATTTCCTTTTAATTAGTCTATTCATGCAAAACAATTTAAGTATTTTGGCAGAATCTCTTATGTGATAAAAGAAAAAATTCTAAAATGTACTTAGAAAATAAAATGTCACCAAATGGCTAGAACTATGTTTAAAATAAACATTAAAACTAAGGAACTATGTTAATTACTGACTATAAAGTATGGTAACTAAAAATGTATGCAAGTACAGAAACATGTATATAAATCACATATAGGACAAAAATGGCATCCACAACCATGGGAAAGGGGAGCTTGCTATGCTGAAAATGGTCAAACCATGGAGATAGCGTTGGAAAATTACACCACACCACTCACCAATGACAGGTAGACGGAACTCTAAAGGGTGAGGAAAGTTTTGAACTCTGTGAGAGGTTATTTCTGTGGCTTTGCAGTAGAAAAGAACTTAAACCCTATATGCTAGTGCAAACATTTTATGTATATGACTTTTCAACTGGTAAGAATTTTATTTAAATGAATGTACGCTGGGTATAATTCCAGATGAGAGCATTATAATATTTGTAAAGCTAAAAGACACTATTATCTAGGAGATAAATATGGGGTAAAAGTTCAAATAAAACTTCACATATGTGAAACATAGCATTTTCTGTAATCGGAGAACTTAAAATATCAAAGAGAAAATAATTTATATCAACATAATGGCAAAAATTAAAAAGTTGGATAAAACCGGCCTTGGTAAGCATGTTAGATAATGAGAACACTCTGCACTGCTGTCTGAAGGATCAGTTGGCACAGCTATTTGATGGGATGGTTTCTAGGAACACAGTTAAGTTAACAGCACACACTGTCCTAGGAATTAAACCTGTCTGGTGCATGGCCCCACGAAGCACTCGTCCACAGATTCAATGGGGCATGGATTCATGGATTGGCTATTCATAAGAATATTTTTGGTAGGTAAAGAGCTGCTAATAAACAAATTGCCTATCACTAGAAAAATGAATAAATAAAATGAGGCAGATACATTTTGAGGCAGGTAGGGGCTAGAGGTACACAAAGAAAAATAATAATCATTAGCATTCTCAATTAAAAGAAGCAGCATGATAATACTTATACTATAAAATATTTCACTCAAGTTTCACAAAAAATGTTAAGAAATTTTATTGCACAGAATTCCAAAGGCTATGCGTTAAATGCATGGAGTTTGTTGATCGGTGATGATGGTGGGAACATGGGATTAGAGATAAAGAGAAAAAGTGATAAAATACAACATTTCAGGGATTTTGCATGGGTATGTGCTTCCAGTGTGCTATGAATTCAGATCGGTGTGATTGTGTGGTATTAAAAAACAAAGAAAAATGCTTCTATCTACTCACAAGAAAGCAAAGCTAAGCCAGTGTCCATGAATTTATGAGACTTAGATATAAAATGTGATTTTCTGAGAAACACTCGGAAAGTAGGAACGTAAATGTGAGGTAGTAGCAGGAGGGGAAAGAGGAACACAGAGTATCAAGTATTCCTGCTATACGGAATCTGTTTTTGCATTTTCAACAAAGCTTTCAATAGTGCAAGGTGATGAAAAGAACAAGAATTTCAGAAAGAAAGCATCGGCATGTGCTGAAGTTCTGTGGAGAAAGTGTAGATCCACAATGCAGAAGGCTCCGTGGATGGAAGAGGAGGTGATGGAGTGTGCAGGTCAAGGTTATGTCTGCTGCAGAGCTGAGCCATTATCCAAAAAGGAAATGTGGGGTTTTTTTGGTCTCCATTGCAGTTGTTAAGCTTGGTATTTGTGAACCTTTTGAGTCTTGTCAATACATAAGGATAATAGTAAAATCCACATTAAGTTCAAATATAATGGAAGCAACTCGTAGCCACATTGCTAAGTGTAAGGTGGATCTAAACACAGGTATCCAAAGCCCCATTAAAGGGACACAATATACACAATATATTGCAATTCCAGACACCTCAGCTAAAATTTAATTGAAGACACTAACTTGTCTGATGAAAAAATGCTATTTTTTTTCTCCAAAAAGAAATCATAGGGAAAATAAAATTTACCAAACAAACACTGGCGGCATTCAGGGAGAATTTATTTAGGATTAAAGACTGGATCTGTCCACTGCAGAGATAAAGTCACCTTTCTTGCCATTGGATATATCTGGACATTTTAGTTTGATGCCTGTAAGTATTTGAGCTGTATGCCTACTCTGCCACCTCCCAGGCTCCACTTAATATCATTAAAGAGAACTCTGATAATCTGCCCAGGAAGATGTCAGGGAGGAGAATGTGCTGGACAAACAGTAGGACTGGTTTATTGTTGGGTCCATTTATCTTTGTAACAAATTGAAAGGCATTTTCAATTTGGACATCAATCTCTGGCCTTGGCTAACGTGCCTCTCTTTAAGAAGCAGGACTCCAGTGCAGGTGCTGACTCTATCAAGTTCTTCCACTATCTGGGATAAGGCCAGACTGTGGCTCCCAGCAAATAAATCCAGGTAATTGCTCATGGAAATCCTCCTGGGAAGCAGTCATCATGTTTTCTCACCCCTCTCAGCTGACATCCACTGGCATTGGAACAGGCAGCCCCTTTTCCTCTTCCAAACTGTAATGGCAGAGTGATGGTTGTGGAATAAATATTTCTGCTAAATAGGCCTGTCACCTAAAATCAACTAGAATATTGCAGCCAGCATCATTTGGAAAGAGTAATTAAAAGGAAATGAGGTTAATGAACTTGATTAATTTCATAAATTAATTGCTCTTCTGGAAAGAAAACAGCTAATATTTTTATCATTAAGAAATATTTTGGTCACTTATGCTTCTGACCATGACCACGTATCAGGAGCTAAATTTACCCTTGTGCTTGAAATAAGCTAAAACACGAAAATAATACACGGATGATTTGAAGCAATGGTCTGCAACACACTGAACACACTGACCTCTGAGGACCAGATCATAAAGCAGACAAGCCTAGAACTTCCCCAGGTCTCTTCCCCAGGTCACTTCCCCAGAGTTTCCCAGGCTTGTTAGTTCTCTGTGGCTGCTGTAATATGTTACCACAAGACTCAAGCAATTTAAGTTCATTGTCTTGCATTTCCATGTACCAGAAGCTCCACAAGGATCCTGGTGCTATAATCGTGGCATCAACACATCTGTTTGCTTCTAGAGCCTCTAGAGCAAAGCCTGTGCTTGCCTTTCCTAGCTTCCCACTTGCCTTGGATATTGAGTCATTTCTTAGGTCTTCAAAGACCTCAGTGGTGGTCAGGTCCTCCAGGATGGCCTCACTCTGACTGGCTCTTCTGCCTGTTTTTCTTTTTTTAAAGGTTTTTTTATTTTTTTAAATATTTTTTTAGTTGTAGATGGACACAATGTCTGTATTTTATTGCTTTGTACGTGGTGCTGAGGATCAAACCCAGGGCCTCACACATGCAAGGCAAGCGCTCTACCGCTGAGCTACAATCCCAGCCCCATTCTGCCTGTTTTTCAAAAGCACTCTTGTGCTTGCATTGCTTCCACTCACAAAATCCAGGATGATCCAACTACGTTAAGGGCAGATATTTAGTAACCTTATTTCCATCTACATCTCTCCTTCTCATTGCTGAATAATGTAATGTGTCCTCTGGTTTTGTGGGTTAGGACAGGGATATTTCTAAGGAATCATTACTCTGCCTACAGTAGAAGAAGTTGCAGAGCCTCAGGGTTCCCAGATCTGAAGACCTGAGCACTGAGAGTCTAAGGAGACCGAGTCATCTTGGGGTTCTCCTGTAAACAAGCGAAAGGAACTCTGGATTTCTGTACTGGGACTTCAGCTTCTATGCTGACCACACACCATAGAACACACAGAAACTGTCTTATTTTAAACTATCCAAGAAGCATCACCTTAAAATATTTGGAGAATTTGCTAGGATGCGCTGAAGGGTCTTTCCTCACTGATGGAGAATAATTAGACCTCCAAGAACAAGTAATCCCATCCCATGAAACTAGCCTAAAGAGTAAGAACTGAAAGAAAATCAGTTTCTAATTAACTCAGTATCAGCACTAAGTTCAAGCATTTACAGGAATAAAAAAAATATGCAGCACCCGACAAGATAATATTCAAACCACATGGCACGTAGTGAAAATCACCAAGCATGAGAAGACCAAGATCTGCAATGAAGACATCCATCCATCAGTTGAAACTGATGTGGACCTGACACAGAGGTTATATTAACAGATAAGTACAGTTACTAAAACTGCATTTTCTATATCAAGATATAAATGGGTATGTGGGAGATATTAAAAATGAATTTCTGGAGGAAAAACTGCTATGGGTAAGACAAAGAACACACTGGGTGAAATAATTACATGTTAGATGTATAAGAAGAAAAGATTAATGGGCATCAGTACATAGCAATGGATGCCTCCAAATGATAAAAGGGAAATACGTGCTAAAAATGAACCTCACAGCAGTGAACTTTTTTTTTATTTTTATTTTTATTTTTATTTATTTTTCTCAAAAGTTGCATTTTAATACACGTTATCAAACATAACAGAAAAAAAACAAATTTTCAGAAGCTGTACACACTATTCACTGAAAATATTTGTTGAGGCAAATAGAAAAAAAATTATTACAATCATAATTTTTCTAACTTTGCACAAAATTATAAGCAGATTACATTCTTCATATTAAACATCTTTATATCACAGCAGTGAACTTTAGGAAGATTTCAAACAGGCTAATACCCATGAGAAAAGGTGGTACAGAAAAAATATTGGAAAAAGAATGGCTGAAATTCTTCAACTTTGATAAAAACTATAAACTTGCATATTATTGTTAATCAATTTATCAAGGAACTTAAGAGTACAAGAAATAAGAATAAAACTATACCTCGGCCCATCACAACCAGATTGATGCCAAGGAGTAGTGAGGAGATGATCTCAAAAGCACAGAAAGAAAAACTCCTAGGGAAAGACAGACGCCTCAGCCTACACCCAGAATTTCACTGATGGCGTCCACCATAGCACTGTTTTCTTTTATATGCTGATGAGATACAGGAAAGAGTACCCCTGCTCTTTATCAAGATGTGTACAATGTTCCAAGAGATTGTTTGCTCAGAACCCTGCTAATGGCACCAGACTTTGGAGTGAAAAAGTACAGATCACAGGTCTGGTTCAGCGTGCCTCCTTCACGGTCTCTTCACCAGAAGTCTTTCCCGGGAAGCTTATGAAGGCTGCTCCCTTCCTAAAGGTATTTCCTTTTCCTCCCTCTCCCTGGTTTCTCCTTCCTTTTCTCCTTGGCTTTGCTGAATTCCCTTTCTTTGGCCCGAGAGCAAGAGGCTGCAGTGGGTGTTCTATTTAGCTTCAAGCTTAATCACTCTAGGGAAGGGAAGGGTACAATGTCACTCAAAGGAAATTCACAAGTTCAGGACTCCATCTGTTACAAGGAGTAACTAATTTCTCCTACAGCATCTTAAAATAACACAGGTATTTCTAATTTTTGTAGGATTATTTTCATGTAAAAGTGGTCTGCCCATTGTTTCATTGATGTTATTTTTCTGAACATCACTTGCCCCACCTTAGGTGCAGAGCAAAATAACAAATTCCATGCCCATTAACTCCTTCACTAAAGTGGTTTGCTCAGTCAATTCTTAGGAGGTTGGGTTTGTGGGGAGGTTGTGGGGAGGAGGTGGGACATGAGGCTGCAAAAGAAAGATGAGTTCTGACTACAATGGACATCTCCATTCCATGATTCCAAATCTCTTCCCGCGTCATTGGCAACCATTTTACCTAAGTATTAAAATAGAAGGGTATATTCACTTCCTTCTCATAATATATAACCAATTTGTATATTTTTATATATGGTCCCAAATCCATTCAGAAAACTTGTGGATGAATGTGTTAATAGTCTGTCTCTTTTGTGAACAACTCCTCTTTCTAGTCTCTTTACAAGACACTCCTCTTCCCTGGTTTGTCTTCCTGGTGTACTTAGTATATTGACTGGCTCAATTGCTTAGGTAAAATGACAAGACTATCAGTTCAGATATCATGAGACCCTTAATGCACATCTTTTCCAGAATCTTACATATTTCTCTTAACTATAATATCAGTTGTCAAAAGGTACACTGAGAAAGAGAATGAGACTTAATTAAGCCATGCATATCCTCACACACAATGAAGAAAACATACGGTCCTAGGTTGTGGTTGATCGTAATACAATACACAAAGCATTTGAATGGATTAAACATATTTCTCTGAATATATCCTGATAAGACATATTACTATGCATTTAAAATTCTCTCAATGTAAGAGGTAATGGATTCAAACAGCATGGATATAATGCCTCCATCTCAATTGTGGCAGATATTTCATTTTAATGTAATTTCTTTCCCTTCAAGATACTATGATTGAAAATAGAACGAGTGGGTGACAGGTGTTTCTCCCTTTCTCCTCCCATGCTCCTTTGCTACTCCAGCTGAGAGATCTCATAAAAATGTCAGCTCTCCACTGGCAAAGCATGCTGCACCTGCTAGCCATGTGCTTAGTGACTACTAACATTTATATATCGCTGTATTCCAAGTTAAATAAATTGACAAAATGCAACTTGAAAATGCACCACATTGCATCTCTAATGCTTTTTAAGTAAAATGGTTTTCTTTTTCAGACTTAAAGCAAAAGGGCAGGCTGTTCCTTATTCTACTTAGTAAAAACATGGCCACTCCAATATTCAAATTCATTTGGAAAATGGGGCTAAAAAATATCAAAATAAGATATATGCACTTAACTGGACAACAGGTCTCTTCAAGCTACTGTAGGGTTGTGTATTACTGTCAGAGAATTCACTAGGCCAGTTAAGATTCTATTCTCCACCAAGGCTTTGTACAGTTAATAATTCCTCAGTTCATACAGTTTCCATTAGAGATGTAAAAAGCTGTAAGTGATGGCGGAAAGTGGCATTAGCACACTGATGTATGCAAATGGTGCTTGGCTGTGCCTTTCATTTCCATGAAAATTTTTTCTTACTTGCCATCTGATTTTTTTTAACCTCAGCTTACTTTCATATAGCAAATGTGTTAATCAATTTATCAGGCTAACATGAGAAGAAATTTCTAAGTTGACCTTTATAAGAAATTCTTCCCAAATAATAGTATTTACACATATAAAAACATATAAAAGAGATGACAATGAACTGGATTTAATACATTCTACATTTTAAGTACTGTACTCTGACATCTTTCATGTGAGCTTTGTCATTTTCCCGTATCCTGGAAGCATTTTCCCTTAAAGGCTGGTGTGTCAGTTCAGAGAAGGTTGCTGAATGCATTCTGTATCTCTCATTGTGTTCTTAAGAAATTGGAATGTGTGACATTTGCGAGTGTTGTTCTTTCCATTTAAACTCTATTTTTCTTTTTTTCTGTTTTTTTTTAATTTTTAATTTTTCTAATGAATGCCAAGTCATTAACCCCAGGTAGATATTTCCACCAGTTCTGAAACAAAGAACACAGCTGTGAAGACTTCAGTGGCCTGAAGGACAAGGTACCTGGAGAAGGCTCCTGAGAAATGGCCCTCCTCTCTCTGGTGGGACAAGTGCTCCTTCATTTTCCCATGAGGGGACAAATTCCTAGTGTGGACAAGTTCCATCTCAAATGTCAGCAACCAGAGGGCGGTAATGACTGGCTGAATACTAACTCTAAGAAGGATCCTGAGTCTGGGCCAGTATCTATGATCCCTGGGAAGTAATGGCAAGATCAGTTTACTAGTCTGTCAATCTTTTTAGGCTACAGTGAAGAAATTGTGTTTTGTACAACTCTTGGTAGCTAATTTCTCAGTCAATTGCATTTCTAGGATTTTCAGAAATGTAAGTAGTGTAAGCCTTACTCTGGGATTCACAGTATTCTGTCATTTATATATCATTTAGACTTCACAATTTAATTTGAAGTCTTTCTCTTACTAAAATAGAGAAAAAATGACTCAATATCAAGTAACTGAATTTGATGCAATTATTCTAATGTACATGTTAAATATACCCTTCATATATTTTTATTTAAAGTAAAGGAAATCAATGATTAATTGGTGTTACTCAGTAGTATTTTTAAAATTATTAACTTTCTTCTCTTTGAAAATTATAGATAATCTTAGTGCTAAGAAAGGGAATTATCAGTCTGGTGTAACCAGCCAATATTTTTAAAGGTGTTTGTTGAAATCTGTGTAAAGGGAAATTGCTACCACATGGTGTAAAAGATGAGTAATTTTATGTGCTGGATAAATTTTAATGTTTCTTTAAGAGAATTATGTGACAGTCAGGATCAGCTGTTCTCCAAACAACATAATCCTGGTCAATTAAGTCAACATTAAAACAGGCTTTGGGAATAAATATTAATTTTCATTTGATTGGATCAAGGACACATAGAAGCATACAGCTAATTCATAGGGATTCTTGTACCCTTATTAAATAGGGAAATTAACTAACCTAAATTGCTTATCGAGTTTGGCTTGGGTCTGCTTTATGTACAAATGTACTGATTATTAATGCTCATTATCAAGATTTTTATTCCTATTCCTGATAGGATATATTGAAATAGTAGAAATAGTAGACATTTTCAAAAACTCATTATATTTACGAATATCTTCAGGTAATGGATTCTCTTTTTAATCAGTCCAGATTATATGTTAAACACTTGCAGAGGTATAAATAGTAGCTTAGATACATACATAATTTAAATTCTAATTGTTAACTGCCCTGTTAATCTTATAATTATATGGTAATTATGATTACTTGTTATATGGTTATTTCTTATGTTTTTCAACTGATAATGTATTATTATATAATAAATTGTTATTACTTAACATTTTTAAAACCTTCATCTCTGAAATATAATAGATAATTCTGGATACCTAAGTTAGAAGAGGCCATTCAATAACCCCACCAATGTACAAACACACATGGTCGCGTGTGTGTCTACTGACGTGCATGCAAATATGTATGTGTGAGTCCTGACATGTGCATGCACTTTTGTGTTTATGGATGTGCATGCACATGTGTATGTGTGTGTATCTACTGACATGCACACATGTGCATACGTGAATCCTGAGATGTACATGCATATGTGTGTGTCCAATGATCTGTATGTCCATGTGGGTGTCTACTGATAAGCATGCACATGTACATGTGTTTGTCTACCAATGGGCATGCACTTGTCTGTGTCCACTGATGTGCATGCACATATGTGTGTCTACTGACTTACCTGCATATGTGTATCAACCTGTATGCATGTACATGTTTATGCATGTGTGTATCTTTAAGGTTGATCAAAATTAGTATAACATTCATTCACCACAAGTCTTGCCCATTATTTGGAAAACATTAAGGATTAATCAGGTTAATGATGTTCTAATCCCAAAGAGCTCTCCAAGAGTTTAACTTCAGAGAATCTGGCAGGCAGTCCCCACTCTGGTGAATTATAAGGTTTATACGAGCTGTCATCTCTAATACATCCTCTATCCCATGTAAGAATGTTATTTTTATATAATATGCATTATATTTTGGGTTATTTGTCTTACACATTCTCATCATGGTAGAAATCTCAAGATCAGGATCTACATTTCTTACTTTTATTTATTACTCCTCTTCCATTGCTTTAGTATAATGGCTAATGCAAAGGTGGCCTTCCTGGGTATTTATTGAATCAGGTAACTATTAATGGAATGTGAAATGTGTGTACACATTTGTTTTTAGCACTAAATGTGACTATGACATCGTCAAGAATGATCACTCCTTAGAGAATTCAGAAAATAAAAGGAATGGGTGCATAGGCACCAGTGTGTGCAGCTGCTCAGTCCCACATCTAATACAAGTGGCTGGCTCTACGGCTGTGCTCAATCAAATGTCCATACTTTAGAACATTTTATGTATGAGCTGTGTAGAAGCTTTCATTTTAAAACTGATAATTTCAATTTAACATGGAAGCCCAGACTAACATTCAGGTGAAATAAATGCACCAAATGGTGTGTGAACCTTAAATTGGGCAGAAGAATTCATTTGGCAAGTTAGAATAATGACTTCACAGATTGCTATAATTCAAAAACTTGAAAAGTCTGTTCTATCCTGTGGACATATTGTAATGCAGATATTTGGAAAATCACAATTGTATGATAGTGCCAAAGCTTAATAAATAAAAATTGTCAAATTTTAATTGGTATATAAATTTCCTGTATAAATATATGAAAATCCATATATTTATAGCTCAGTTTTCTCAGAGGAAAGCAGTAATCTCTTCAGAAAACCTTATTTGTCCTAAGAATGTATCCTCATTGGATGAGAGATGCTCTATTTGTAAAATCATAAGTACTTCATATTTTGCAGTTCTTTACAGCAGATATTACCTAGACTGAACAGACTCTGAAATATATGTAAGGCTCTTAATACTGGAAATGTTTCTGGAGTTACCTTTATACGCTAGAATCTTCAACCTTCAAAATCCCGAATGAGATTTCATCTTAAATGAAGTGTTTGATTAGAGAAGGCGCTATACTACAAGAGTTAATATTAAGGATCTTGCACTTAGCACCTTGACTCTGCTACTTTAAGTTATGTATTTATCTTAGTCTCATAATCTTTGTTTGATTTTATTTTCTCTCTTTAATAATAAAAATTTGCCTATATGGGTTACCATAGAAAATACCTGATGCAGACTACTTTATAAAGAAAAGAGGTTTTCTTTGGCTCAAAGTTCTCATACAAGGTCACAAGTCCATATCTGGTGATGGCCTTTGTCTGGAAGAGTCCCCAGGCAGCATAGGCATCATGTGATATGACATAGGGAGGCTGTGCGTGTCTCTCTTGCTCTCTTTCCATATTCTTCTTTTTTCAGGGTGTAAATAATACTGAGTATTGGAGCCAGGGGGTGCTTTGCCACTGAGCTACATCACCAGTTCATTTTATTATTTTTTATTTTAAGGAAAGATCTTGCTAATTTGCCCAGCCTGTCCTAGGACATGGAGTTCTTCTGCCTCTGCCTGAGTGACTGGTATTACATGTGTGTGCCACCATGCCCAGCAATCTGCTTCTTATACCGTCACCAAGTTTCAATCATGGGGACTTCACCCTAATGACCTTGTCTAACCCTAAATACCATAGTCAATTTCTACCCTCTTAATGTCTCATAATGGGAATTTAATTCAGCACGAAAGGCTTTATGGTACATATCCAAACCATAGCAAATACCTACAAATTTTTGTTGTGAGCATTCCAAGAGAATCAAGTAAATATTCCCAAATTAAAGCTATTATGATTATCCCACGGTGACGAATCCCCCTCCAGTTAGATCACATCAAGAGCACATATACTGTGGGTAAGTACAAACCATTGGCAGCCCAGGGACCTAAGTGCCTTCACTGTAAGCTTCCTTGAGCCTCGATCAGAGCACAGAAGACACTGGTATGACCAGGGATTTGAAAATGTGTCTGCCTTCAGAAACATCAGGTCGATCTCAAGTTTGCTTTCCATTGGTTTATCTGTCACTCACATGTCCTATCTATTTCTCACAGCATAAAATATCAGTGACCACAGCCCTTGAGGGGGAAGGAGCAACACTAATGTTCAGGTTCAAACCTGATCTCATCATCCCAGATTGTGCGTTAAAACCTGTCTTTCCTCCAGGGAATTGACACTAGCCCACTCTTGTCTCGGGCGCTAGGAAATGAGGCCTTTGTCTGTATATAGAGGACAAGGAGGGAGAAAAAATTTTCCAAGAGAAATTTTGGAGATGGAATTGTCATGCACTATACCATTTCATATGCTTAAAATGAGACTGGGAGTTGGGCTGACACGTACTAGGGAATGGTCAGGTCTTCTGATCCCTCTTACATCTCTGTCTCTAGAATGATTCATATTATGATGGTTAGAGAAACAGGTGCAGGTAAATGTACCTCTTTTGGGGGAATCATTACTCGGGTACGACTCTCCTATAAGGCCAGTTTGTAATCAGAAACTTCTTGCTATGACCATTTAGGGGAGAAGATGATAAGAACCAACATGACTTAAAGAAATGTGTTCTGTATTCTGTTTTTCTTGTTTCTTCCTTTCTCCCTGTTTCCTTCCTCCCTCCCTCTCCTCCTCCATCCCTCCCTCCTTCTCTCTCCTTCTTCCTCCTTCCTTTCCTTCTCCCTCCCAAGATTTGTTCCCTTCCTCTCCCCTCCCTCAGGTCAGATTGAATCTGTCTAATGACTTCCTACTAATTCTCTCTAACCCTCCATTATTTTTCCTCCCAGGAATTTCTTCTAATGAAATTCTTGTACATGTAATCCCATTTTTGTGTCTGCTTTTTGAAAGGCTGGAGGATGAAATTAGCTTGTCTCTGTTTAATCTTCCAGCTCTGATGAAGAGATAAAATCATAATTTTCCATTTATACACCATGAAAATTATCAGCCCCTGCAAACCTCCTCTTTGGTTTGATTTATATATTAACTTTTATGTCCACTTAAACAACTGCAATTCCCCACAAACACTTTCTACTTTGTTGCTATACTCTCATCAATCTCTTGTACTTATTCTGTTATTTTGATTGTTAAGCTATTTCTAAATGTCATTATAGTCATCTCATTTTTCTTTTAAACCTCAAATTATTTTTCAATTTTAATTTTGTGTAAACAATAATGTGTTGTTTCACTATATTTATATTTTTAAAATATAAGCAGTCTCTAAGTGCTTCCTTCCTAATATATCTAGGGTAAATATACACCGACTATTTCATATTTAAATTTTTTTTCAAATAGGACAATCAGGTTGTTGCCAACTGGCAAAAATCAAAACTACTGCTGTAATAAAAATTCTTTCGTGTATCTCTTTATAAACATAGGTGGAAAACTGTTGAGACATTCTCTGGAGCATGATTTGCAATTCACAGTCTGTGCGTACCCATGCTCATGTTGACCACCTGAAATGCACTCCAGTTTACACTGCTGCAATGAGAATTGCTATCTCAACAGAGATCTATGCTGGAATCTTCATCGTTTTTCATGATGATTACTAATTTTGAGAATTGTATATGCTTGTGATTTGGGGTGTTGCCATTTTTAAAACTACATGTTGTATTTTTGCTCATTATTTCATTTGGATTCCTATTTTCTTCTTATGTATTCATAATAGTAATCCTTTTAGATACATAGTTTCTAGTTTGTCTTATTTGGATATACAACTATTATCTATTATTATTAATGTAGCAAACAGTATCAAACACTTGTTATGACTTCTATCATTTTTTTTTTTTATAAACAAATTCTTCCCTATTCTCAAGTCAACATTATCCTGCCTCCCTCTTTTTTCCCCCAGTTCCATTTTCCAGTAAGTTTCACATGTAGCATTTAGTACACTGGAGTTCACCTTTGGGAATGGTGAACTCCAGTGGGACTTTATTGTTTACAAAAAGAGCCAGTATTTCCAAAATCCACCCCTAGGTGAAACGGTGTCTCCATCACTTTCTCAATCAATCTGCTGAACTGTGCATCCTGCTAAGTGTGGGGGTCTTCTTACCGCTTCACGTCGCTACTGTGACTTGCTTTTCTGCTCCTGCCCTCCTGCGTCACTTCTATTATGATTGTTGTGTAGTGTGTATTCATGTTTCTTAGGCCAAACACGTTGCCTTTTTCATTTGTCAAAAGAGGACTTGGTTAACACAGATATTTCAATAAACATAATCCAGCAAAGACAGTGCTACAGAGAGCTGGAAAGGAAGGACTCTGCTTTTTGAACAGCTAGTAGGAGCCAGGCGCTTTTTAGTTCTCACAAAAAAGACATTAAATTTAAAAGAGGCAGCCTTAAGTATTGGTGATTAAAAGCGAGGATTTTTAACTTGATCACAGTGAAGAACATGTAGGTGCTGGAGTGTTCATTGCCCTGATTTGGTCACTGCCTGATCTATGCATGAATTGAAGCGACACACTATACTGACATACATGGGCAATTAATACGTGTCAAGAAAAAATAAAATGAAACCTTCAAAAAAGATCAGCAATGAGTCCTAACAGGCGAATATAGCTGTATTGAATATAGTATGGATTCACTAATGAGGAAGAGCTGAGAATAAAGAAAATTCACTCTCAAAGGAGCAATTTGCATATTTCCACTAAGCAATTTCTTATAATGAATATTGTGATATTATATTTCAGGAATTTCATTTCTAAATAAACTAGAAGAAATTTATGGTTTTCATAGGACACAGTCTTTGTGCTATGAGTTCTTTTTGGCAAATAAACTATATATTTTTTAGCAAAAATGACAAAGGGTAGAAAAATTATTTTTCTGTTGCATGTTTGAAAACTTCATATTTTTCTGTCTTAACACACTTGAAACTTCTTAGAATGTCGTCTATGTTTCATTCTGGGGGTGGGGGTTGGTCACAGGGTCCACACATGCCTCAGAGTGTCTAGGAACCAAGGAACTGTGTACCTGCATCTACATAGAGAGCAAATGGTAAAAAAAAAAAAAAAAAAAAAAAAAAAAGAGTTTACAAATGAAATGAGACCTGGGAATCATGTCCTGATGCAATATCAACTCATGGGAATCTCTCCATTAAATATATATTTAATGTATCCATAAGAATGTCCCCAAATAAATTAATCTCCAATTTGCTACAGTGACTACATGCATTTTGGGATCTCTTTGAAGAACAGGGTTTAAGTTTACTGAGAGACATGCAAGTGTTTGGTAGTGGAGTAAATTATACAGTCAGCACTCTAAAAGGTGTACAGTATCTTGGGACCAGTGAGCTTTGGGGGCCAATGTAAGATTTGGCCCAAATTCAGTTTTGTTTACATCAGATTAAATGTTGTGTAAAGATGGATTATTGAGACCATCTTCATTAATGTCGCATCTGAATCCACTTGAGATGGAACTTGATTTCTGGAGTAATTTCTACTCCATAGAGCTTTGCTCTGAAGTGATTTTTTGAGCGAATATTTAATGCTCATGAGTTATTTTTCTCCAATGGACTCTATAGGGAATTAGGAAAATGTCTTTCCTCAGAAGATTGTCTGCCTGACTGGGCTACCAGCCGTCTGTCTCTCACTTTCCTATCAGCCACGTACAAGGCTGCGCCGCCATCTTATTTGCACAAGATGGACAATGGTGTTATGGTTTAGATATTCAGTGTTCCCCAAAATTTCATGTATGAGACAATGCTAGAATGCTTCAGAGGTGAATTGATTAGATTATGAGAGTTGTGATCTAATTGGTGCCTTAATCCCCTGATAGGAATTAAGCAAATGGTAACTGTAGGCAGGCAGTGTGTGTCTGGAGGAAATAGGTCCCTGGAGTTTGCCTTTGGGGTTTTTATTTTGTTCCTGGTGAGCACAGCCCCACTCCCCACCTCTCCCTTTCTCTCTCTCTTTCTGTGTTTCCTGGTCGTGACGCCCTGAGCTGTTTCCCTCTGTCACGGCTTTCTTTGATGATGCTCTGCCTCATCTCCAAACTAGAGTGATGGAGTTGGCTGACCGTGGGCTGAAACTCTAAAACTTTGAGACAAAATAAACTTTTCCTCCTCTAAGTTGTTCTTTTCTGATATTTTGATTACAGCGATGTAAAAATTGACTAAAATAAATGGTGTTCTGAAGCAGGCAAATGCTGCTCTTTGACAGTAGGGCACGGAAAAGATGAGGAGGTCAGATCTGGTTATCTTGCTCCAGAGGGAAAACTGAGCTACCTAGGACTTTTATTTTAGATGCTTTTTCCATTTCTTTTCATGATATTAAAAAAGAAATCATACAGTAAATACTTGGAGCTATAAGATGGAGGAGATATGATGGGCACTAACATTTTTAGTTTCCTTCTTCCCTCTAAAAATTTACAGTTCAGTAGTAGCTCAGGCTGCATAAACCCTAAATTCTAAGTACAAATAAATCCACTAAAAGAACAGGAATTAAAGCAAAACAAAACACCTCTGAAGAATTTTCTCCTTCTTCTTCTTCTTCTTCTTCTTCTTCTTCTTCTTCTTATTATTATTATTATTATTATTATTATTATTATTATATTTTTGCCAGATGTAGGATTTGTATTTTTTAGCAAATAATGAAAAACTGATTTTTCTGCTGGAAATGGATGGAAAACACATGTTAGAATTTCCCCTTTGATCTCCATGCCCACAGGTTGGGGCTTCAGGGCTTCACTGAATATGTGAAAGCCTTTAACTTAATATGTGCAAGAACTGTGCTCTGTAGAATTTTAATCAAGCACACAAGGCACCTGGGCCACCAGAGCCACACAGAAGCCTTTGCATGTTTTCAAAAGAGCTTTTCACAAATGAACAAAATCATTTTTTTATAAAGAAACAAAATGTTAAATAACAAATGAAGCTGCTAAATATGTTCATCCAGAAATATCATGTTTCCTGAGCAAAGTACACTGATTTGATACTCAAAAAAAAAAAAAAAAACAGATTTCATATGACTATTAACTACAAAATTAGATGTAATCTTTGTTCCAAAGATCCTCAAGATGAGTCTGTAATATGATATAACTATTTCTTGATATTAAGGTCTCGGGTTTTATTCCTGATTCATGTGTTGACTGTTGCTTTTTAAATGAAGTCAAAATTGTCATTCCATTTTCCTCAGAGTGATACCACAAATTAAATGTCTTGTCTTTGTTTATCCTCCTTTCTCCACAGTCACAGTCTGTGACCCATTTCCCTTTCCCACATTCTGTGTCTGTCTCTGGCTAATATCTTCCTACCCAATCTGGGCTCAGAGCCTTGGGACCAACTTTGACACCAACTCTACTTGTGCTACATTTCTTGCCAACCCCAAATTATGCTGATTCTGCCTTTGAAATATTCCCTGTTGTTGAATTTCCTCTTTCTACAGCCACTCACCTCATCACCTCAAGTCTAGATTATGTAATTAATTATTGTAATAGTTTTTCTTACATTATCCATACAGGTTCCACAGGGTCTGCATAAGTAATGTTGGAAACCTTCTGATGCTCTACAAGGTAACACATTGCTGGTGAGGTCTTCCTTGCTGATTCATATTTGCTTATGTGTAACACGTGGCTCGTACAGGCTTCTGCCACTTGATTCTGATGCGCTAACATAAAGAGATGGTCCTTCTCTTACTGTTTTCTCATCTTGTTTTGGTACGCCAAAAACCCTTCTACATAATGTATCATGTTCATCATTCCTTTTTCATTTCTAGAATGTAATCCCTTTAGAAATGAGTAAAATGTTAATAACAGGTTAATGCATAAAAATGGCTTTGATTGGATTGCATGATGCATATTGGGGATCTTGTGATCAAAGGGTTTAAATGGTCAAAACAGGACCCCTGGTTCTAACCTAGCACAACACTGTGACAATTAACAAAATGTGCCATGCGGGGCCTGTTGAGCATAAAACCCTCAGAGGCCTCTGATACTTTGAGTGATTCTTCCCAAGGTCCCTTTTGCATGCTGACAAGTGTTCTGGATATGAGTGACAGGTGTTTAGAGTTAGCTTCCTGCTGAGTTGGGGCCCATTGCTCTCTGTATTTCCTGGGTGCACTGCTTTGTTCATCTATGTGGACTAACAACTCATAGCGTTCTAGGGGGAGGGAGGGTACATTTTAGAATTGCATTTTCATGGTGAACTATAAGAGAATGATGTTTAGTAGGTTTATAAAATTGTTTTTAATTCTTTTGTACATAACAACTTACCACCTGCAACTGATTGATTTGCACTGACTGCAGTCTGTAGCTTGCAGGCTTTTATCCATAAAGCAATCCAGAAAATCAGGTGGAATTTACTAAAAGCAATCTAGATCAGCATTTAGTATCTAGAAGTACCATTACATAAATCCTGTACCTATTTTTAAAGAATATTTTTTCACCATACCATTATTCTATTTATTTATTTGGTACCGAGGATTGAACTCAGGGGTACTCAACCACTGAGCCACATCCCCAGCCCTATTTTGTGTTTTATGTAGAGACAAGGTCTCACTGAGTTGCTCAGTGCCTCGCCATTGCTGAGGCTGGTTTTGAACTTGCGATTCTCCTTTCTCAGCCTCCCGAAGTGCTGGGATTACAGGCGTGTGCCACCACACCTGGCTCTATTTTTTTTTTTTGTTTTGTTTTTTTATATTTATTTTTTAATTGTAGGTGAACAGATAATCTTTATTTTATTTTTATGTGCTGCTGAGGATCAATCCCAGGACCTCACATGTGCTAGGCAAGTACTCTACCACTGAGCTACAGCTCCAGCCTAATCCTTTTTCTTTTAATTGGTAAAGTCTCATCAGACAATGTTGCAAAGAATTGCACTCAGAAGTCACACTCTGCCGTAATCATCCTTGTTGTAGGAGGTAGTTTACTAGTCCAGCTGTTAACAATTTTCTTCACAAAAAAGTTATTCTTGACCCAATCAGGATGCTATGTTATCTAGGAGTGAGAGCAGTACCACAGATTTATTGTTTAAGCCTATGATTAGGAATGGAACAGATTAGGTTAGGTGTATAATTCTCACACATTAACACCACAATCATAATAGGCAACTTAACTTTTCTATGACAAGTCTATAAATTAATAAAATTGGGATGATAGTGCCTACATTAGAGTCACTTTCAAGGGTTGAATAATGTGCATACCGCAGTAGCGGTGCCATGTTACTCACGGAATCCGAGACATTTTAAAAGTATATCCATGTTCGGGAAAGCAGTAGTAATCTCCCAAATAATCAAAACTTTAAAACAGTTAGTATTGATTTGTTTGCTTGCTTCTTATTTATTTAAGCTACTTTTACAATATATTTACTTGATATTCACTGCATAAAAGAGATGGAAAGTGGATTGGTCTTGGCTGAGCTAGTGGTTGACAGGGCTGGGGAGGTAAAATGGAAGTCACCCTTGTTCAGAGAGCCTACTCCTTCCTCCAGGCAGCTCCTGCAGAGCTCTGGAGGGTTCTCTTTCAGCAGGACCTAGAAGCTCCAGTCTGTAATGGCGGCTCCCGCCTCAGGCCCACTGTGGCAGTCCTAGCTCCCTCCATTCAGGTACATGGAGGAGCTTTGCTCATGTGATCCTCTGAGTTGTGCTCTGCCTTCCTTCAGTCCTTGACTTATTGATTCTTGCTCATCTATCTCTGTAGGACAAATCCCTGCCAGAAGAGTCCTTTCCCCTCTCCCGACAGAGGCCACCTGAACTTATTGGGGGCAGCTACCACACTTCCCAGAACACAATTAGCAGTGCGCCATTTCGGTTCCAGCATGGCACATACCTGCGGCTGCCTGATTTGCTTCCTTTCTCCAGTTCTTAAGCTCCAAGCATTTTTAGCCTCTCTACAAAAAAGAATGGCTAACACAGAGTGGGCACTTCATAAATATTTCTTGTAAACATGAATACTAACTTACCAAGCACACTATACGTGACAACCAATTGCTCCGGTTGCCCAGATACAGCAATAATTAATCTGTCATTATTATCTTCATGTGACAGGGGAAACTATGGTGTGCAGAAAGTGTGTCACAGGCTGAAAATTTTGTTGTCATTTTCAAAACTCAGGACTGACTCGGCGTACATATGTGGATCCTGGTCAGTTGCCAGCAGAGGGGAGAACTAATGAAATGTCCAAAAATCTTTAAAAGGGATAGAAGTGCAGATATACTTCAAGAGAGAATGTGTGTTAATTAAATCAACAAGTATGTTGATCTGAAAATAGAGTCTGGCATTCAGGAAACTATGACCTAGAATTGTGTATTCTTTATGTGGAACCTGTTAAAATATTCCTTAAAATCAATGATTATTAATAAATTTTTCTAAATAAGTCTATTAATAAAAATTAAGTGAAAACTTGTCTCCACCTACTGTACTTTTCCCTTTTTTGTTCTCTGTGTGTGTGTGTGCGTGTGCGCACGCACATGAATTAGGTAGGCAATACTACCTTCTAATGGGAAAAAAAGAGTGGCTTCCACAGCATACTTGCTCTTGCCTGGAGAAAGACCTTAAATATCCAGAAAACCAGTAAAGCATCTATTAAGAATAGAGAACAACAAACAACATTTCAAACAGAGCCTAAATATTTAGGGATTACTTTCTTAGAAATCAAAATAAAAAGTTGGATTGTTAGCATAATTGTCTAACCCCTATGTGAAAACTTTCATTCCCCTTATAGTACTTATTACTGATCTCTGAGAAAAAAAATACCACTGCATGTGTTGTGCCAGTTTTCCATGGTACACAAGGATGTTTTAATGCTCCCCTTTATCATCAATGGTTTCCTGTTATCATTTCCCAACTGCCGTCTTGCCCAGTTAATTGTTGTGCATTTTCAGGAAAGGATATACTCCATGACCTTGACCACAGTGTCTCCTGCACAACATGGCAAAGGGTGTTTTTCAAAGATATATTCAGATGAAGAAAAATGATATTTAATTTGATATTTGATCCACTTGCCATACATAATAGGTACATTATGGCATCCAGACACTCAGTGCCCCACTCTATACATTCCCATCCAAATGCTAAGTGAACCCTGGCCAGGCACACTCTGTCTCTAGGCATGAGATGTCACTCTTATCATCACCATTATAATTGAGGTTTAGAGGCAAGCTGGTCAGACCTGGACACACTACTGGTACCATGATTGAGCATTCAGTTTGCAACCCAGGACTCCCCAAGATTGAAGTCAGGAGAGTGGAAATGGGTAATTGTGAGTATGTCTTCAGTATTGTGAAATTGTGATTCAGATGATGATGGAAAGATTTACACCTTCATGAAAACTGCATGTGTGAATTTTGCAGGGGGAGACAAAAATGCTTTTGAATCTCAAAGAGTTTCATAATCTTCAAAATATTACTATACAACCTTAAATAAGCACATACATAGATAAGCAAGAGGAAATTTGGAATTGGAATATCATGCTGTACTCCATGAATATGTAAGAAAATATGTAAGAAAAGGGATATTAAGTGAAAACCAAGGGAATGTGAATAAAGTTTAAACATTAGCTAATAATGGTATAGCAATGCTGTTTCATTCACTGTGACAAATGTACCATTTTAATGAAAGATATTAATTTCAGAAAAAAAGTGATGTGAAACATATGGAGACTGTCTTCCCAACTTTACCACATTGAATCAATTCTACTTCAAAAGTTATCAAATGAGAAACTTATCTAGAATTTTGATAATGATAGACTATTTTGCCACTTATTTTCTCCATAACAAGCAATTTTAAACTGAATTCTATACTTACTTTTTGCCTAATGTGTGCCAATACTATTAACTTGGTATTTTAATCATTTGTATGGTCATTATTTCATCTACTTTCATCATTCACTTGGTGGTTCTGTGTGCCAAACACTATCCATGCTCAGTGGGTCGACTAAGTGCTTGCTGCTCTCACAGAGCAGAGTTTGATGGCAGAGATAACTGTGAAACCATAGCCCACTACTCAGGGTTGTCTGGACAAAACCACAGCTGTGCTGAGTGCAGGGTTAGGCCAGTTTTACTAAATGGGAAATACTCAAGATGAATCTTTTTATTAGGTAGAGAATGATGAGAGCTGGGAGGAATCAGGAAATCATATAAGAGGAACTGTGGAGTATATGCTCTATGGTTTTTATTTAATAGTTTTCATTTAAAAACAAACCTGTTCATTTGCTTCTAGTAGAAGAAATACTTTAGAATATGCAGCAGTTCTTACACAAATTAAAACAAAATAAAATAAAATTGAAAAATGAAAAGATGGAAAGTACTATTACTGACAAATACAAATCAGTGAATTTGTGTCTCCGACAATTTCAGGAGGGCAGAACCACTTTGTTGGTGAATATCATGTGTAGAGATGGTCAAACATGTGACCTGTGACCTTGGAGAGGCTTCTGCTCAGTTCCCTGTATGCACGTGGCTTGCTGTGACTGAACACCACGGTTCAACAGACTGTGCAGATTCCTTAAGTAAATCAGCTATCCAAATATGAACACTGAGTAAAGAAAACAGTATCTAGAAGAATTGGTTTTCTATACCAATCTTTTGTCCAAACTCTTACACATTTCTATATTTTAATTTTTAGGACTTGTACTTCAATAATTTTTTATGGAGTTAAAAGAAACTGAAGAGTTTTAGTCAGTTTTTGTGTCAGTGTGACCAGAAGACCTGACAATTTAGAGGAGCCAAAATTTATTTGGGGCTTATGGTTTCAGAGGTCTCAGTCCATAGAGGGCACACTCCATTACTCTGGGCCTGAAATGAGGCAGAACATCATGGTGGAAGGGTGTGCAGGACAAAAGCAGCTCAGAACATGGCAAAAAGGAAGCAGGGAAAGAGAGAACTCTGCTCACCAAAGACACAACATATATACCCAGAAGGCATACCCCCAGTGACCTATCTCCTCTAGCCACACCTCCCTACCTACAGTTACACCCTATTAATCCATAGAAGTGGGTTAAGCCACTGATTATGTTACAACTCTCATAATCTAATCAGTTAGCTTCTGAAATTTCTTGCATTGGCTCACACATGAGCTTTTTGGGAATACCTCATATCTAAACCATAATATAAAGAAATTAAAATGTTTTGCTGCTTTAAAATTTAAAATATATACTTTAACTGGACACCGAATCAATATTTTTACTCCATTGTCCTGTAGAAGCAACATGGATTTCTTAACTTTGTCTTCCCTCAGACATTAATCATCAAGCAAATTTGGCAATGATAGTATTATTGCATAGAACCACATCTTCCATATTTAAATAATCAATAATACATAAATGTGTACAATGTGAACTGCTTGTCAGAATAACTAGAATTTTGTGGAATTATTTAAAGCCTATCATGTTTTTTGTTAACAATTAATGCTAAAACTATTCTTGAAGTTATTATTACATTTTGATTAAGTCTTAACAATTTACAGGCAAATATTTTCATGACTAAGAAAAATATTCCTACAATCATTATGATTGTCTATAATTACTAGTGTCATAACTGTATCTACAAATTAATACACTATATGCATTAGAAAATTTTTATTTTATTAGTCATGTCTCATGTTACTCTAAATGGAATTAAAACTTTCTACATAAATTTTAGTTACATAGTTTATATGGTCACACATATTACAGATTAAAGTCTAACAACTTTATAAACTTTTAGCTTGTTTTTGACGTTAATCTCATACATATTCCAGGGGTCTTTCAATAACATTTTAGCTCTTTCTCCCATAAGTATTGCTTTAGATAAAACACTTTGTAAAGTGCCAAATTTCTGTGATGGTCCAAATCAAGTTGTCAGTGGAAATATTCACTTATATGTAATAATTCTATAGAATCAGGTTGATAATGACCCAATTATTGTTTAGATTTATCACACAACATATACATTGAATTTCTATAACCTTTTTAATATATTTCAAATTTTATTTTCAAGCATAATTTTTCTCATGTATTCTGTAGTGGAAATGAGAGAAATTTCAATTATTGATGTAAGGATCATTTTTTTTGCTCTGCCTTCTTTTTCCTTTACACTTCAAGTTTTATGTCACTCTGAATGGCATTCCTTATTTTCAAGGTCATCCATACTCAACAGCATCATTCTCACACATATATCTACATTTCCTTGAGCATTCTGATCCAATGTCTTTAATACTTGTATTAATTTCTCCAGAAAGCTGACCCTGTGGTAATGTGGATGAGAATGTTTGATATCACAGGACAGTAATTTGTAGCTCTGAGCAGAAACAACGGCTTGCCGCCTGGATACCAGATTGCTCTTAGATGTTGTCTGATATGACCTCAGTTCTTTAGAATCATTATTTCTCTTGAATCTTCAGGTAATTTGAAAGGCATTAGTAAGAAATTTAAAGTGGTGTAACCTGGTTTTTCTACTAAGTAGCAATTGAATTAGATAGTGTTTCATGCAACTATTGTTTCATAAATCAGTTTATAACATTAATACTTATTGCTACATGCCATGGTTAGGGTGAGTGTCTCCAAAGGACCATAAGTTAGATTTGGTCCCCAGAGTGGAGCCATAGGGAGGTAAGGCCTAGTGGGCAGTCCTTAGGTGATTAGCAACATGTTATTGAAAGGGATATGGAACCCCCTCTCTAAATTGTGTCCTGCTTTGTGACATATAATGTAGGATGTTTGCTCCAACATATCCTCCCTCCCCCACTCCCAGATGTGCTGCTGTTACCAGAGACCCAAAGAAATGTGACTGTTCAATTTTGAACAGAACCCTCCAGAACCATAAACCAAAACAAATGTTTTCTCTTTATAAGTTTATTGCCTTAGATATATCATTCTAATAACACAAAGCTTACTAATGCAGCACGCAATTATTTGTTTACTCATTTTTTCACAAGTGGATGCTTCTCTGTACCATGCACTATTATTAGGCTGACAATGCATTCAAATGATAAAAACGGACATGGCCCATGTTTGCTTATGGAACTTAGAGTCTCAGTGAGAGCCAGCTGAATTGAGAACAACTTAAATAAAACTAGTAAGTAAGACTAAAATAGTAGCAGAGATGAAGCAAGTGAGATGCAGAAAACCCATAGCATCCATTCTCTGGGTGTAATGTAGAATTGTTGTCTAAGGTAAGGTGCAAACTCCCAGCTTCCTTTTCTACTTTAAATCCATAAATCCAATTCCACCCGGATAAGTTACAGGTACCTTAAATGTGACGCTTCCCACCAAATTTCCTCTTACTTCCTTGAATGCAAACCAGCAAAAGGAAAACAATCTAGTCAAACTGCAATACCTGGAATCCTGGAAACATTTTTGGCATCTCTCAGTAAGGCACACTCAGGACACATACCTTGAGGTCGCCTTATTCTCCCTCATATCAATGAACTTCCTTCAAGTCCCACTTTCAACCTCTTGAATGGAACATTCAGCATTTATTTCTGAAAGTCCTCTCAATAGACCAAACTGCATGCATGGTTCTTGTTCTCTGCTAACTGACTCACACTGTAGTCGGGGTGGAATTTTAAAAAATGAACACGTCTTTTATAATTATTTATTCTCATTTTTCTGTGTCATATAAAATTCACGGGTCTTGAATGTGACAGCCCATAAGCATTGCATAAGGATCAGATCAATTCTACTTCTGACACTTGTAGTAATAGACATATCCGTGTTATTAAGAGGCTTTTATGAGCTTCTAACTGCTCTATTTAAAGGTATTCATAGGCCACCCACTGCTATCCAGGCAAAATCCAACTCTATTATTGTGGCTTAAGAGAATGCAGCTTCTTTTCCTTCTAAACATTAGCCTCATCTTTACCATCACCTATTGCGTTTGGGATCTGGGATGACCCCAAGGGCCACGTGTTGGAAGGGTTTGTCCACAATGCAGCAACATTTAGAGGTGAGACTTTTGGGAAGAGAGTGGACAATGAAGGTTCTGATCTTGTCAATGAATCAATCCGCTGTTGGGTTCAGAGCTGATAATTGGGAGGTGGTAGAAACTTTAGGGAGCAGGTCATGGGCTGGCTGGAGGAGCACAATGCCTCTGCCTCCCCACAGCCTGAGAGCAATGGAGCCAGGTGACCACGGAGAGAAACCTCTGAAACCATGGGCTAAAGTGAAATCAATCTTTCCTCCTTCAAGTTGATTTTCTCAAGGATTTTGTCACAGAGATAGAAAGTTGACTAATCGCTTATCATTTTTAATCCTCGCCAAATTTTATTGAACACAGGGCCTCATGTAGGCTAAGTCTTTGCATTTTATTAACACAAATTAGGAATTTTGAAAGTATACCAGCTTTCCAGGCTATCTTTTGCTTACAGTGTTCTAAAATCAATAATTTCTTGGTATTACCTACTTGTCCTTCATGTTGCAACTGGAAACTGATACTCTTTAGAAGAGTTATCTTCAACAGGTGAGACTGTGTATTTTTATTAGAGACATGATTTTCTCTCACAAATTTCTTCATCATTAAGAACAATAAAATAAATAATTAAATCTTTTTTTAATATCAGGGATTGAAACCAGGGCACTTAACCACTGAACCACCTTCCCAGCTCTTTTTTGTATTTTATTTAAAGTCAAAGTTTCACTAAATTGTTTAGGGCCTCTAATTGTTGAGGTTGGCTTTGAACTCAAGCTCCTCCTGCCTCAGCCTCCTAACCCACTGGGATTATAGGCAGCACCACCATTTCCAGCAAAAATTAAATCTTTGCAATGACTTTTGTATAAATTTATAACATGCTTGAAATATAAAAATGTTATTGTATCACAAAGCTGTTATAGGGAACATCTGTTTGCCAAGGCCTTTATTTTTTTAAAATTTACTTTATTTTTATTTTTATTTTTTTGATAACAGGGAACTTGGGGTGCTTTACCACTGAGCCACATTCCCAGAGCTTTTTATCTTTATTTTGAGGCAAAGTCTCACTAAGTTGATTAAGGCCTTGCTAAATTGCTGAGGCTGGTCTTGAACTCACGATCCTCCAGCCTCAGCCTCTGTAATCACTGGGATTATAGGAGTGTATCTAATGCCCAGATTGCCAAGGCCCCTCCACCTATTTTTCTAATTAGTCATACATAACAGTAGAATGGACTTTGACACATCATACATAAATGGAGAATAACTTCTCATTCTTCTGGTTGTATATGATGTAGAATCGCACCAGTCATGAACTTGTCATGAAGGCCTTTTAAGTGACAGTTGTCACCCGTATGGTCTTAGCTGAGACTTCTGCTCAGCCCTGAGTGGTGTGTGGGCAGGGAGAAGCGATAGACTGGGGTCAGCTGAATGATCCGTGCAGCACAGCTGGCAATTGGAGTTCACAGAGGCAACTGGAGTTGAGTGGTTACAAGAAAACCTATAGGAATGAAGAGATCCGTGGTTTCCAGGGGTACAGAGGAGCCACTATAAAGGAAATCACAGAGACATTTATTGAGGGAATGGGATAAGTCTGCATGATGTGTGTCATGGTGGTCCCAAGAATCCAAAACAAAACTTGGTTGCTACACATAAATTATTCAGCGTAGTGGCTTTGTTGCGGCAGCCTTGCGGGCGTATAACAGAATGCAATCAAACTTTCTCATGTCACTTTCCCTTTCTTCCCTGTCCCCTGTTCTCCTTCTCTTACAATCATATTCTCTCTTCTACATCTGTGTCATTCAGTTTTCTCCCCCTATCTCCAGATTCCACGTGAGAAAAAATACATGAGCCTTGTCTTTCTGAGTGATTGTTTTCTCTCAACATGAAGATCTTCACTTCCATCAATTTTCTGGAAAATGACTTTTTTTTTTATGACGGAATAGTACTTCACTTTATAATATACCACATTTGTAAAATTTACAGAACTGAAGATGAAGAACAAATCACTGTGAAGTAATTTTAAATATAAATTAAAAATGGAGTAGATATGCACATTATTATCAACAAGTAAAAACAGCTCATTGACATTGAACTTAAGGAATCCTTGAAGGCCCAATGAGGTCTCCTCAACCGCTTTTCATCCTTTCCCTCGGATTTCTCCTGTTTGACGTAGAAGTCCTCAGTCCTGTTTGACTGTCTCTGCTCTCAGCTCTATTTCCAGTTGTGCAAACATTTAATAAAATGCTCATATTTCATCTATTTGCAATGTGTATTTCTTATTCTAGGTCAGAAATGACCGGTTGGTTTCAAATTCCATCTAAAGTTGTGTGGTTGAGATTTCCATGGATTTGGTTTCAGAGGTCATGTTTTAAAATTAGTTACAGTATTTCTAGGTAGGTTAAGACCACATAGAAATTAAGAATGCTGATGCTCTGAAGGCCTCCATGTAATTATGCTTCTATTAGTTATTATTAAAGCAGAAACCAGATCTGAAGATGTCGCGATTTCTCTGCATTTATAAGGCATTTTATAATGGCTATCTTAATCTTATAAACCATGTGTTGATTTTGTATATGTTAATAATAGAAGTAATGATGATAAATACTTTAGCAATGTCGCACATTTCCATATCCCAGGTCAATGATGCTTTTGTTATCTGTCATCTACTTAAGGGGGGACAGTAGGTAAGTTGAGACTTCCTTTCTCAGGGTCTTATATTTGCTAAAATTTAGTTTAAGCTTTTATTTTCAATTTTGGTTATGGAGAGTGACATTTCTTTTTCAATTACTATTTTTCAAGTTCCTACTAAATGTAGGCCCTGTATTAAATGATGGAGAATTTTAAGGAGCCCATGATATACAATAGCTATCTTATGAGACTGTGTTGATGCAGTCCATTGAAGATACAGTTCTATAATTAAACCAAAATGCATAGTGTCAAATTATGGCCAGCGCTGGAAAAGATAAAAATGATTGTTCAAACATTAATTTTTCCTCCCAAAGGATATGCAAATTATATTAGACTGCAATGCATAAATCTTATGGTAAAAATTTCACATACCAGCAAGTAGTTGGGATGATTGTCATTAGATTCTTTCAAGTGTGATAAAAATACGTGAAACAAATGTACACTAAGATTTAATTAAAATTATACTAAAAATGTAACTTTGTATAACTAATTATAACTTAGAAAATGTCAAATCTATACAAAATCAATTATTGTAACAACATTTAGAGCAGATACAAACATCTTGAAGAAATCATATTGGTGATTGAAGTATTTTAGCTATGCTCTCTAATTACTTTTCTTATTTTTGCTAAATAAACAGAAAATCAGTCAAAATCATGTCAACATTTGGAGCAGGCTGTGTTAGTGTAGAATCACCACCTCTCACAGTAGGTGAGAGTATCTGCACAGATTGCTCAGAAATAAAGGCCTTCTGCCATGGCTGAGCTGTCGCTGCAGTCCAGAATACAGCACTTGCTTTATGTCGTTTTCAACAAAAATAACTGGACTACACTAAATTGGAGATTTGACGCTACGGCAGAGATAGCAATAAAAGTAGCATAAGCAGAATCTTGTTAAATGGCATTTTTATTATGACTGGGTCACATAGCAACAAAAGTGGGAACTGGACAATTCTTGCACATTTTCTTTTCTGAACAATGAGTTCTTAATTTAATAGACATTTGAAAACTGTGCTGTCTTGAATTTGCAATCAATGGTTTATTTCAAATGGATTGGAAAAACATGTCAGAACCCTGGTCATCATAGCAAGTTTGAAATCACTGCCTCCTCACTTGCCAGGAGACGGATTATTGAAATTTCAAAATACTTGGGTCTTGAGCTTATTCTGTTATAAAATAATAACTAGATATACATTTACATAAAAGTTGCCTTTCTTCCTTGTGGACCATATTGCATCAAAATGTCATTGCTAGAATTTAAGTGTCTCTTCACAGAATTCGCAGAATTATATTAAAAATGGTAGTGGTGAGACTGCTAAAAAGGCTAACAACATTAAGTAGGACACACAGTGAGCACAGGATAAAGCTTTATTTCAGCTTGTGACAGAGGATTTTTTTTCCAATAACATATTTTTTAAATTTCATGATATGATTATAATTTATAAAATATACCCACAGTTTTAGTCAGGTTTTCCACTGCTGTGACTAAAGGATCTGACCAGAACAATTATAGAGATGGAAAAATTTATTTGAAGGCTCACGGTTTCAGAGGTCTGAGTCCATAGAAGGCTGGCTCCAATCCTCAGGGTTCGAGGTGAGGCCATCATGGCAGAAGAGGGTCACAGAGGTAAGCAGCTCACAGCATGGAGACTAGAGGACAGAGAGAGAGACTCCGCTTGCTAGATGCAAATATATACCCAAAGCCACGCCCTAACTCCCAACTCCTCCAGCCCTGTCCTACCGCTTCAGTTCCCACACAGCTGATCTCTATTAGGGGATTAAATCACTGATTGGATTAAGGCTCTTTAAACATAATCATTTTTTCTTCTGAACCTTCTTGCATTGTCTCACACTTGAGCTTCTGGGGGACACCTCACATCCAAACCATAGCACCCACACAGTACTGAAAATAAATTTTGAGGAAAATCATTCAATTGTATAGAAGCAAACTATTTTTCCATTTGAAATCATTTTATGTTTTCAAAACCAAGTGATTTGCTTTATAATTTGTTATAACTAAAAGTAATATTCTGCCCCCAATCATGAACTAAACATTCTCAAATTGTACATTGAATTAGCATAACCATCAAAATGTGACACATGTGTAATTTACATTTGTAGCTATTTTATAAGAGCCATTTTAAATTGTCTGCCATTTGCCTGATTAATAATAAAATTGCCATTTTAAAGTAAGGTTGTGATTTCAGAGGCCTCCATTTTTAACTCAATGCCATACAATAGATTCAGGGTTCAAAGAATTTTCCTGAGATGATGCTCATGTAGGATGTGACCTTCATATATCCATAGAACAAATATTGTGTTTAAAGTGGGGATTCCAAACAGTATGAACTGTAGGTGACATCCTTCAATTACTTTAATAAGTTATGTTTACTGCAGTACTAGGATTGGCGTGATGGTGTCGTCTAAATCAGAATCTCCTGATCTGGATGTTTTTGATGTTTGGGCTGAATGTTCTGGTCTCGAAGTGCCCTACTGTGTGTTCTGGGATCCATGGCCTCTGTGCATCAGCTGTGAAGGCCATAGATGCCTCAGCTTTGCCCAGCGTCCTTGGCGGACAACGCAGTACCTTCTCCATTTGAAGCTCATTCATTTAAATAGTGAGTATGAATATGACCTGGGAGAAAAAGGGGCAATATCTACTTTTTTTGTGTTTGTAAGTTTATATTTCTTATTTTTTCTGGAAGAACTAGGAATTAAATTAATTGTTGAAAATTCAAGATGTATTTATTTGAGGAAAGGATATTTGAGTCATTTTATAAAATATCCCTATCTCCTACAATAAAATAAACAGAATAAAATGATTGTAAGTATAGAATAAATTGTTAAGATGGAGGAAATTTCACAAAATGTAGAGAATTATACAGTGATGGAAAAGTAATAAATCAGTGGGAAAGTTTATTTAATATAAACTTAAAGGTAAATGTCTATAGATTTATTTATAAACTTAATGGCAATTTTATCCAAGAACAGTGATTCAGGTTTGAGTATCCTCCTGTTTTAGCTTGTAACTTACCAGCATTTTATAGTACCATTCTCCACCTTCTTTTGATAGTGTCTCCAAGGCACATAAAGTAGAAGCCACTCATTTAAATATTTATGTGGTTATAATTATAAAATGGAATGAATCTTTATCAGTTGATTTAATTATGGGGGGATTTTTTCCAAAATGTGTTATTTCATATCCTTCTCAATGAGGTGTAATTCTCTGCTCTTCAGATCTTAAATCTTTGCCAGTAAGTAATAATTCCATTACACCAGAAAACAAGCCTCGTCTACGCTCACTTCCTCTTCCCTTAACAGGGAGTTTCAGGCTGAGCATCATGATGCATTCCTGCAGCCCCAGCACCTGGGGCTATTATTTTTAAAATTTACTTTCATATTCTTTTAACTACTGTTCAACCACTTTTGGTAGGTTTGGTTTATCAATTTTCATTTTTTCAAAGAAACAAATCTCTGTTGCACTTTGTATTGGTTTTGTTTTTGTTATTCTTAATTTCATTGACTTTGACCCTGGTATTGATTATTTCCTTTGTTCTACTGATTTGGGACTTCGTATTTTCTCTCTTTCCTAGGGCCTTGATAAGTAGCATTAGATTGTTTATTTGGGAATTTTTTTAAATACAGGCACTAAATTCTATAAACATTCCTCTTAGAACTGCCTTCATATCATCCCAGAAATTTGATATGTTGTATCTCTGTTCCTATTTGTTCCTAGGAATTTTTTTTATTTCTTCTATGACCAATTCCTCATTCAAAATGTATTATTTAATCTCCAGGTTTTAAAATGATTTCTGTTCTTTATTTTCTTTCTGATTTCTAATTTCACTCCATTATGATCTGATAGGATACAAAAGGAATTATCTATATGTTTTTGTATTTGTTTAGACTTGCTCTGCGCTAAAATATCATCTATTTTAGAGAAAGTTCCATATGCAATTGAGAAGAAAGTGAATTCAGTTGTTGACAGTTGATATATTCTACAGATGTCTGTGGTCCACTTGATTAATGCTATTTTTTAGTTCTGCAGTCTTTACTTAATTTATCTGAATGATCTATCTTTTGGAGGACTGTTGAAATCACCAAGTATTATTGTATTGGGGCTTATTTGATTCTTTATATTTAAAGAGAACAAAAATTTATAATAATTTTATTTTATTATTGGATGATTTTTAATAGTCAGTTTATTTGTCTCTTCTGATTAATTTTGGTTTGCAGTCTACTCTCAGATATGATAATAGCTACTCCTGCTTGCTTTTCATCTCCATTTGCATGGTTTATCTTTTTTCATTTTTTCACAATCAACCTGTGGATATCTTAGTCTATAAGGTGCATTTCTTATAAACAACATATGGTTGGGTCTTATTTTTTGATTCATTCTGCCAATCTATGTTATTTTATTGGAGACTTTAGCTCAATTTTATTGCCTTATCATAGAAAGATTTTTTTATTTATAGATGTTTTGACTTATTTCTGATGCTTCCTCCATATTTGATTCTCCTTTAATTGATGATTCTTCTAGTGAGATTTATCTATACACTGGCTTTGATATATTTATTTTTCACTTCTTTGTGAAATATCTCATTGAATATGTTTTGTAGTGCTGGCTTAGTAGTTATAAATTCTTTTAATTTCTGTTTTTTATAAAAAGTTTTCATTTCATCTTCAATTCTGAAGTATAGTATTTCTGGATATATCGATATTTATTTGAACATGTTCTCATTCAGAGTTTGGTACATACTCTTCCAAACAAATAAGTAGAGCAGAATAGCACCAACTTCCCTAATATCAAAAATGAAATATAAAAAATAATGAAAACACCAAAAACTCCAAAAGAAAAATAAAAAAGAAAGAAATAGTCAAAGGTTAATAAAAGGAAAGAAATGATAAAGCAGGAAAAACTAGAAAAAAATAATTATATGTATATACATGAATCAATCAGCAAATATAGCCAGAATAATACCTTAAAAATTTCATAGTAGAAAAGAAAAAATAATCTTAATTAAAAATGCTTAAAGTTTTCTACTAAAGTAGTGGAAGTTGAGTATATGGCCTATTCTAGACTAACCTTCAGACCCTTGCTTCTTAGGCTATGTACCGTTTAGAGGTAGCCAGGACTGGGTGACATTATACCCAAACTTTTGTGATTCTTTTACCACTCCTCCTGCTGGCGTAGATTGGAAGTGTAGTTGATTGAAATGGCTCTTAGCTTCTCTACGAACCAATACATGGGAAATGGAATTAGAAATACATTCTGTTGGGATTTTCTCGAGATGCCTCAGATTGTGGGTTTTTCTGGTTGGAAGTGGTGTGGAGATCTGTTGGGAAGTCCTGACTGCTGGGGATGATGTCCAAATGGAACTTTGGACCTTTGGGTTATGTACTCCAAGGTGCTTAAATTCTTAAATTCTACTGCTGGGGCTGAGTAAATGTCAGCTAATGGGTGTCTGGGTTTCTAGTGTCCCCAAGTTCCACTAGGGAACGGGTAAGAGAGATCTCTGGGTGGATGGTGCATGGAAGGTTTCTTGTCCAACACTGGAATATGAGCTTCCAAGTCTCCATTCTGAGTGTAATCATACCCATCTAATCAATCTCCCCTGATCCCTTCCAGTTGGCCTTTGTGCCGCAGAGCTCACAAAGGAAACAGAGTTGCACTCTCCCTTCCCCAGTGTTGTCAGACCTGCCTGGACAGTGACTGGGATCCACTCTCACTAGTTGTTCACACACTATGGTGCTCAATGGAGAAGACAGCACTCCACTCTGCATCTCTGTCTCAAACACCTCTGGATGCACTATTCTCTACAATTGTTTGGGGATTGTGAATTGCCAGGTGTGCATTAGGTCCACAGTAAGCACTAACCAACACAGTGGGATGATTTATTAAGGACCCTCAGGTTACCATAGGGAGAAGATTAGGCATGAACTCCCCTGGCTGCATCTCTCCCTGTATTCCTCTTAAAGACTGAGAAATATGGAGCACATTTTGTGTGCCGTATTTGCCCACTATGTTTCTCTTCTCCTCTGTGTTGCTCCTTGCTTTGTGGTGACACAGCAACTCTGTTCCTGCTGGATTTTGGTTTATTTACTTGGAGCCTCCATTCACTACACCAGTACCTCTGGGCTTTTCCAAATCTCTGACAGACAAATGATGATCTATAATGGTTTCCTCCAGATATTCACTTCATTATAAAATTGTATTTCTGTTTTTTGAATTCCAGACAGCAGAGTAAGTGAGAAGTGTTGCCTTCCTCTACTCCACCATCTTGCCAATAAACAGATAATAGCTTTTTTAAATTATTATGCATCATTTTTAGAATACACTTTAATTAAAACTAAAGTAAATGAACCACCAAATTTTCCCCAGTTTGCAATGAGATGAGATACCCAAAATTTCATAGAAAGCCTATAGTGTTTTTTCTTATTTTTTTCCTATAAACTTAGTTGTGGAGTTGAGGCCTTTGAAGGATTAATAAGGTGTCAGTCATGACAGGGTTGAACTGATAGATCTTTGAATTTCTGCCTAACCCTTAGAATATCTCATCTCACTAGACTGCTTCTTAAGTTCTGATCTGTTACCCAAAACCTACGTCCTACATGAGGGTACTGCAAGAAAACTTTCTCATGTTTCATGGATGTTTTCTCTTTAGAATAATGATAACTTCATTGAACTAAAATTCTGGTGCTAATTAAGGGATTGTTTGGATTGGACATGATGTGTCCCCCAAAAGCTTATGTGTGAGACAATGCAAGAATTTTTAGAAGTGAAATGATCAGATTATGAGAGATATAACCTAATCAATCAATTGATCCAATGATATGGATTAACTGGGCAGTAATTGTAACAGGAAAGCTATGATCACTAGGGGTGTGGCTTTGGAGTGTATATTTTGCCCTTGTTGAGTGGAAATGTCTCTGCTTCCTACCATGATGCTCTTCCTCACGTCAGGCCCAGAGCTATGGTAACCATGGGCTGCCTCACCAGGCCAGCTGACCGTGAACTGGACCTCTGAAATCATAAGCCAAAATACACTTAAATCGTTGGGGCACAGCAACAAAAAAGCTGACTAAAACAGGGGTGTACCTCATATTCTTGTTTTTCTGCATGTTTAGAGTTTCAGTTGGAGATGCAAATGAAATGTGAAAACATATTTCAGTAATTCAGTATTGTAGCATTATCAAAGTGGTTTATATTTATTTATTATTCATATTATAGCATTTATTAAATAATCCATGAAGCCTTTATTCTTAGTCTACAAATTAATATGTGGCATATTGTGTGTCACATCGCATTATAATAATAATGCCAGATATAAACTATTACATGAAACATGAGGGGAAATAACTGTTTGATTAAAAATAATGAAAATTCCCATGATGATGCAGTGTTCCAGCTAACTCTTTCAATATTGGTCAATATTTATCTGGCCATCAGTCTGACAGCCTCTACACTTTCACAGCAGAAGAGACTTCAGTGTCATGCTCTGACCATGACTCTGAGAACTTCAGTGTCATTTCAGGTCTGGCATATTGGCATCTAATCTGGCTCCCAGAGTTTTAAGAGGTATTATAGATACATAATATTAACATAATATTCAGTTCAGAAATTATAACAAGATATTAAAAGAAAGATCATGATGATATAGCCTTCTTTCTCATTTTAACCTTGGAAGAAGTCCATTATGTTCAGGGATAAGCAACCCCTGCAGACATAAGGTATTTATCCATGATAAGAATAAAGTCCTCAAGTTGTTCTGTCCTACTCAATATCTAGATATGTGGGCATTACCCACAGTTTTACAGTTTATATATCCAATTTATACTTTATATCAGTAGGTGGAAGACAAAGCTGGAATTATTATATATTCATAGGAAAAATTTCAACAGAGTAAACGTGAGAAAAATACAGAGTGGAAGATATGATCAAGTTGTTTCTTTAATGAATAAGGAATTAAAAAATTTAGACCAAGATGGTGAAAATAACTTGTGGTATCCTTGTTCCAATATTATTAGGAATTTCAAGATGGTGACAATCATTTAAGCTTTGTATCCTTTGGAGCATATGGCTCTGTTAGTCATTTTATCTCTCACATGCCCCATGAAGCCACTCTGAATTAGATGAAGAATATCAGAGTGTTATTGCAGAAAAGACATTAGAGAAAGCAGAGATGATTAAACATAATAAACAAGGATCCAGGTTAGTTCTTCTCATTGAAAATGAAGCCCTTTAGAAATATTAAATTTAATTGGGAAAAACAGCCAAATAATACATATAGCAAAGTAGAAGTATTGATAAAGAAGAGATTAGTTTTGTTCAGTAGAACTTCACATGTCTGAGGCAGAAAAGAGTTTTCAGTGACATACTAGATCATAGAATGTTGCTTTCTGAAACTAGCATTCTGTCATCCTAAGACTCTAGTAAAATTAGATTCTGGAAAAAGCCCATAACAGTTACATTTACTGTAAACATAATATTTTTAAAGATCACCAAAAAAATATCTAAGTAGGAAAAAAATGTTTATCTGAACAATGTAAAAAAAAAAATGCTATGTTTAAACATTTGGAAAAATGGAGATTTTTTTGTTTTGTTTTTGTGTTTGTGATTTTTTTTTCTGAGTAGCATGGAGACAAACCAATGAGCTAGTAAAAGTGGCAGATATTAATTTTGTTTATAGTGGAAATGTTATCAAATTCTAGTATGAATTTAAAATCTTTGAAAGAAATGCCTTCAAGAAATATCAGAGAACATAAAATATTTAAGAAGTCTAACAAGCTACCCCATATTTAAGATGTAATAGTGAAGATATTATTACACATCAGTGGATTGAAGATTTTTCTTCACATTCTTAATAAAAGTCATTACAGTGAATGCTTAACAGTTAATAATAAAATATTTAATCAAGTCCTTATTTTGTGCACAAAAGGTTATCAGAAGGTCTATTATTAAATATAAACCTTGTTTAGAGAAACTGACACAAGAGAAAAGCAAACATAAGCAAGATTATTATTACCAACCAATTAACAAATGTTACAGTTGGTCTTTGAAAAAAGTTGTTTGAAACAAAAACCTCATTTGTAGTCACTGATTGTACTTTTGTTATATCATGAAGACCATTATGGCCATACTGTATTTGATTTTCCTAAGGTTGTTTGGAAAATAAGCTATAGTTCTAGAAGACAAAACCCTTATTTTGAAATATATGCCCCCCAAGGATACACACCAGTGATTTTATTTATCATTCTAGAAAACATGCTGAAACCTTGAGAGGTCCTTTGGTTGATATTAACTCTTGTTTCTCAACTTGGATGAGTGCAGAATGTTATCATGCTGAGTGTCATCATCCACACCTTTACATTGTGACTTAAAGAAGATGCACTAAGCAAGCTGTTTGACGTCTATGGATCATGTCTTTGAATGCTGAATGAAAGATCAGCCACGGCAGAGGTGTAGCACGTAGATCACCCAAGTAACTCAACTAACAGTGGTTCTGACTGTCACTTGTGCGTGAACCATTTATCTGGCTAACTTTTTTTTTCTAATTAGTATTATCTTAGAAAAAAACCACATAGGCAAAGTTTTAAGACTTGTAGTGTAATATGTTTAGCTCCAGAGATGCAGGACTGGTGTAGAAACTCTGCCTTAATTTCCTAAAGCAAGGAGTTGTTTGAGTATCTTCCTTGAAGATTATATTTAAATCAATGTTTTCTTTTTCAACTGTCACTATAAATGTATAGATATTAAATGATTAAGTGTTTCCAGTAAAAAAAAATTATACTTCTTTGATTTTCATACAGTTACAACTTATTTAATGGAAAGCTCTTCAAAGTAGCAGGAGAAGATGACCCAGTGAAAGGGCCATTCTTTCCAGCACATTGAGCCCCTTGTTGGCGCGCTTTCTCCCGGGCTCTTATTCTTCCAGGACAGAGTGTGGCCCTTGCTTCAGGTTCAGTTTTGTCATATGAGCAAACTGTGCTAGAAGCTATTACTTGAACACTTGAACTTATCATTTCTACAAGGGTAAGATTTGTTTCTGAGCCTTTTCAACAAAATCTTTAAAAACCATAAAATAATCAATAGAATCAATTTTATTTTATTTTACTTAACTGCATTGTATTTTTCAAAAATGTATCCTCTTTAGCAACATAGTATATTAGATAGCCTTAACTACAGAAAATCCATTATCTAAATGCCCCTTAGCAACAAATATTCATCTCTTGCTTATAGTATTAGAGGCTGCCAGTAGTCCACAACTCCGTATGCTTTGCAGGCTCAGCCCCGGTTGACTCCAAATGCCCTCTACTTGCAGAACACTGATCGAAGGAGCTGCCCTGCATCTGTCTGTCTGTCTGTCTATCTATCTATCTATCTATCTATCTATCTATCTATCTATCTATCTATCTATCTATCTATTATGAGCAGTATGAATGCATTTATTCCACTCATTTAAGGTTAACAATTGAAAATGTTAATGCCATAGACTTGCCCAAGACAATATCACAAAATGTTACTGGAATACAGAAAACTATATTGTGTTTTCCAAGTATAATTTAGTGGTTTGTGTGGTGGTCCTTCCCTGAAGGCTGAGATCAGAGGCTGAAATCTAATGCCCCTTTTAACCCCATCAGCAAAGGACATGGATTCTTCAAATTACTAAGACAATCTCCACTCAACAAATAGTGTCAAACTGACTGATGTTCTGAATTACTTTATTTTATTTTTTTATTTTTTGTGTTTTGAAACAAAAGAATGCATTGCAAGTCATAGTACATGTATAGAGCACAATTTTCCGTTTCTCTGGTTGTAAACAAGATAAAGTCACACCATTTCTGTATTCATACATGTACCTAGGGTAGTGGTGTCCATCTCATTCCACCATCTTTGCTACCCTCATGCCCTCTCCCTTCCCCTACCTCCTATCAAAAGTTCTTCCATTTCTCCCATGCTCCCGATCCCCACCACCATTAAGTATCAGCATCCACTAATCAGAAAGAACATTCAACCTTTGGTTTTTTGGAATTGGCTTACTTCACTTAGCATAATATTCTCTAACTATATCCATTTACCTGCAAATGCCATAATTTTATTATCTTTTCTTGCTGAGTAATATTCCATTGTGTATACATACCACCGTTTCTTTATCTATTCATCTGTCAAAGGGCATCTAGGTTGGTTCCACAGTTTAGCAATTGTGAATTGTGCTGCTATAAACATAGAAGTGGCTGCATTACTGTAGTATGCTGTTTTTAAGTCTTCTGAATATAGACCAAGGAGTGGGATAGCAGGCTCAAATTTTGGTTCCATTCCAAGTTTTCTAAGGAATCTCCATACTGCTTTCCAGATTGGTTGTACCAATTTGCACTCCCACCAGCAATGTTTGAGTGTGTCTTTTTCACCACATCCTTGCCAGCATTTATTGTTGCTTGTATTCTTGATAGCTGCCATTCTGAATGGAGTGAGATGAAATCTTGTAGTTTTCATTTGCAATTCTCTAATTGCTAGAGATGTTAAATATTTCTTCATATATTTGTTGACTGATTGTATATCTTTTTTTGAGAAGTTTCTGTTCAGCTCCTTAGTCCATTTATTGACTGGGTTGTTTGTTTTCTTTGGTGTAAAATTTTTTGAGTTCTTTATTTATCCTGGAAATTTGTGCTGTATCTGATGTGCATATGGCAAAACTTTGTTCCCAGAATATAGGCTCTCTGTTCACCTCATTGATTGTTTCTTTTGCTGAGAAGAAGATTTTAGTTTGAATCCATCCCATTTATTGATTTTTTATTTTATTTCTTGTGCTTTAGGAGTCTTGCTAAGGAAGTCAGGGACTAAAATTCGATGTGATGAATATTTGGGGCTACTTTTTCCTCAGTTAGAAGCAATGTCTCTGGTCTAATTCCTAGATCCTTGATCCACTTTGAGGGGAGTTTTGTACATAGTGAGAGAAAGGAGTTTGTTTCATTTTGCTGCATATAGATTTTCAGTTTTCCCAGCACCATTTGTTGAAGAAGCTATCTTTTCTCCAATTTATTTTTTGCCACCTTTGTCTAGTTTTGAGATAACTGTGTTTATGTGGGTTTGTCTCTATGTCTTCTATTCTGTCCCATTGGTCTACATGTCTATTTTGGTGCCAATACCATGCCATTTTTGTTACTATAGCTTTGTAGTGTAGTTTAAGGTCTGGTATTTGATATTGTGATGCCTCCTACTTCACTCTACTTACTAAGGATTTGTTTGGCTATTCTGGGTTTTTCCAAATGAATTTGATGATTACTTTTTCTATTTGTATAAGGAATGATGTTGGGATTTTAATTGGAATTGCTTTGAATCTGTATAGCATTTTGGATAGTATGGCCATTTTGACAATATTGATTCTGTCTGTGCAAGAGCATGGGAGATCTTTCCATGTTCTAAGGTCTTCAATTTCTTTCTTCAGTGTCCTGTAGTTTTCATTGTAGAGGTCTTTCACCTCTCTTGTAAGATTGATTCCCAAGTATTTTATTTTTTTGAGGCTATTTTGAATGGAGTAGTTTTTCTGATTTCTCTTTTAGAGGATTCATCACTTATGTATAGAAATGCAAATGATTTGTGGGTGTTGATTTTATATCCTGAGGCTTTGTTGAATTCATTTATTAATTCTAGATTTCTGGTTAAATTTTTTGGATCCTCTAAGTATAGTATCATGTCATGGGCAAATAATGATATTTTGAGTTCTTCTTTTCCTATTAGTATCCCTTTGATTTCTTATGTCTATCTAATTGCTCTGTCTAGAGTTTCAAGGACTATGTTAAATAGAAGTGGTGAAGGAGGGCATCCCTATTCTATTCCCCTTTGTAGATGAAATGCTTCCAATTTTTCTCCATTTAGGATGATGTTGGCCTCAGGTTTAGCATAGTTTGCTTTTACAATGTTGAGGTACGTTCCTACTATCTCTAGTTTTTCTAGTGTTTTGGACATAAAAATATGCTGTATTTTATCAAATGCTTTCTCTGAATCAATGATAAAATCATGATTATCTGTAAGCCTATTGATGTGATGGATTATGTATATTGATTTTTGTATGTTGAACCAACCTTGCAGCCTTGAAATGAACCCCACATGATCATGACGCACTATTTTTTAAATATGTTTTTGAATTCAATTTGCCAAAATTTTTTGAGAATTTTTGCATCTATATTCATCAGGGATATTGGGATGAATTTTTCCTTCTTTGATGTGTCTGTCTGGTTTGGGTATCAGGACAATACTAGCCTCTTAGAATGAGTTTGGAAGGGTTCCCTTCTTTTCTGGTTCATGGAATAATTTGAGGAGTATTATTAGTTAATAATAATAACTATTAAGTTATTATTAGTTAGTTAGTTAGTTCTTCTTTGTAGGTCTGTAGAACTCGGCTGAGAATCAGTCTGTTCCTGGGCTTTTCTTGGTTGGTAGGCTTTTGATGGTGTCTTCCATTACCTTCCTGTAAATGATATGTTTAGATCATGAATGTCTTCCTGGTTCAGTTTGGGTAGGTCATATGTCTCTAGAAATTTGTTGGTGTCTTTGAGGTTTTCTCTTTTACTGGGGTATAAATTTTCAAAATAGTTTCTAATTATCCTCTGTATTTCAGTAGAGTCTGTCATGGCATTTCCTTTTTCATGAAGAATTTTAGTAAATTAGATTTTCTCTCTCCTTTTTGTTAGGGTGGCTAAAGGTTTGCCAATTTTATTCATTTTTTCAAAGAAATAGCTTTCTGTTTTGTCAATTTTTGGATTGTTTCCTTTGTTTCAATTTCATTGATTTCAGCCTTGATTTTAATTATTTCCTGTATTCTACTTCTTTTGGTGTTGGTTTGTTCCTCTTTTTCTAGGGTTTTAAAATGTACTGTCAAGTCATTAATTTGTTGACTTTTTCTTCTTTCAATGAATTAGCTTAATACAATGAACTTTCCTCTTAGCCCTGTCTTCATAATGTCCCTGAGATTTTGGTAAATTATATTGGAGTTCTCATTTACCTCTAAGAATCATTTTTATCTCCTCTCTGATGCCTTCTGTTATCCATATATCATTTAATAGGATATTATTGAATCTCCAGGTGTTGGAGTAGCTTCTATTTTTTAATCTGTTATTTATTTCTAATTTCATTCCATTATGGTCAGATAAAATTCAGAGTAGTACCTCTATTTTTCTGTATTTGCTAAGACTAGCTTTGTGGCATACCATATGATCTGTTCTGGAGAAGGATCCATGTGCTGCTGAGAAAAAAGTGTATTCACTTGTTGAAGGATGGAATATTCTATATATGTCTATTAAGCTAGATTATTGGTTGTTATATTGAGTTCGGTAGTTTCCTTATTTAGTTTTTGTTTGGAAGATCTATCCAGTTGTGACAGGAATGTGTTAAAGTCAACCAGTATAATTGTGTTGTGGTCTATTTGATTCTTGAAATTGAGAAAGGTTTGTTTGACATACATAGATGCCCCATTGTTTGGGGCATAGATATATAAGATTGTCATGTCTTGTTGATGTATGATGCACATAAGCAGGATGAAATGATCTTCTTTATCCCTTTTCACTGACTTTGGTTTGAAGTCCACCTTATCTGATATGATGATGGAAACCCCTGCTTGTTTACACAGGCCATGTGAGTGATACATTTTTTTCCCCATCCTTTCATCTTCAGTCTATAGACATCTTTTCCTATGAGATGAATCTCTTTGAGGCATCATATTGTTGTGTCTTTTTAAAAAATCCAACCTGCTAGTCTATGTCTTTTAATTGATGAGTTTAGGCCATTCATATTCAGGGTTATTATTGAGGCATGGTTTATATTCCCAGGAATTTTGGTTTATTTTTAGTTTTTAACTTGACTGGGTTTCTCCTTTGATTGGCCTTTCCTTTAGTATAGTTCCTCCCTTTGCAGGTTTTTATTGTTGTTTTTCATTGCCTCCTCATGGAATATTTTGTCAAGTATGTTCTGTAATGCAGGCTTTTGTGCTGTAAATTCTTTTAACTTTTGTTTATCTTGGAAGGTTTTTATTTCATCATTAAATCCAAAAAATTTTGCTGGATATAAGATTCTTGGTTGAGATCCATTGTCTTTTAGCCCTTGGTATATGTTGTTTCAAGCTCTTCTAGCTTTAAGGGTCTGATTTGAGAAGTCTACAGAGATCCTAATTGGTTTCCCTCTCTATATAATCTGATGCCTGTCTCTTGTGGCTTTTAAGATTTTCTCCTTATTCTGTATACTAAACATTCTTATATTATGATGTGCCTTGATGTAGATCTGTTGTGATTTTGTACATTTGGTGTCCTGTATGCCTCTTGTATTCGATTATCCAATTTGTTCTTCATGTTTGAAATTTTGCTGATATTATTTCATTGAATAGATTGTTCATTCCTTTTGTTTGAAATTATATGTCTCCTCTATCCCAATAATTCTTAAACTTTGTCTTTTCATGTTATCTCATAATTCTCAGATGTTCTGCTCATAGTTTCTTACCATCCTTGTGTGATCAATTCTATTTTCAAGATTAAATATTTTGTCTTCATTGTCTGAAGTTCTGTCTTCCAAATGATCTAATCTGTTGGTGATACTTTCTATTGAATTTTTAATTTGGTTTATTGTTTTTTTCATTTTGAGGATTTCTGTTTGATTCTTTTTCAGAATATCTATCTCCTTATTGAAGTAATCTTTTGCTTCCTGTATTTGCCAATGTAGCTCTTTATCAAAATGATCTTTTGCTGCCTATGTTTGCTCTCTTATATCATCTTTTAATTCACAGAATGTTTTAATTATATACATCCTGAACTCCTTCTCTGACAATTATTCTGCTGTGCTTACCATGGGTTCTAATAATGTAGTATCTTGGTTTGCTTGGGGCACTTTCTTCCCTTGTTTTTTCATGTTTTTCTTGTGTCCGTCTTTCTAGCACTGTGGGTCCAAGGTGTTACAATCTTTATCATATAGGTTTATAGATTCCCTGCAGGGTTCCAATACCTCTCCTTTAAGGAGGCGATATTAATAGTTTGCAAAACAAACAATATATAGCTTTAAAATATGTAGCTCCTAATAGGACATTTATGGCTTTGTCACAATATACAGAAATTATGAGTTCAGTTAGAATCTACCATATAAACAATAGGTTTGCAAAACAGTCTACAGTTTCTGCTGGTGGACTAGAGATAGCCAGGAGTAGGGTGTAGGTTAGGGAGGTAGGAAATATGATATGGAGTTATTAGATCCTAGAAAGCCTGAAGGAGGAATCCAAAAGAAGCTGGCTAGTAGTAGAAAAGAGAGAAAGAGATTTGGGGAATACAAGTAATTAGGAAGAAAATATAGTACAACAAACAAGGAAACATAAAAATTAAGAAAAATAAAACATGTAAAAATAGAATATTCAAGATTATATAATACAACTGCAATATACCAGTCAGATATCCCAGTCTTTAGTAGCCTAATGCATGAAAAATACTTGGTTTCACAAATGTTGGGGATGTGAAGGCCAAAAAGAGCAAGAGAGAAAAAAGAAGAAAAAGGGGGAAAAATAATAATAGAAAAAAGTCTCTCAAGATAAATAAAAAGGCTTGTTTCCCTTCTCATCCAGTAAGTGGGGTTGTCTATTGTTTACTCATATCTCCTAGCTCAGGTCCACAATGGCCATGAAGGTGTCCCACAATGGAGGCATCTATTTTCAGATATAGGGTGTAGGGCCAGGCATTGGGCGATGTGTTTAGAGGTGCAGCTCTGTGACATGCTGTGTGGAAAAAGTTGTCTCTAGATCCTGGCAATGTCCCCAGGTGTAGGCAAATGGAGGAGCTCCATGCTGGTAGATGGAGGTGCACATGGGAGCAGCAGCCAGGGGTCATACGCAGGAGCACTGGCTAGGGATCCTGTGCAGGTGAGTGGTCAGGGTCCTGCACAAATACTAGGGCCTGAATACCTGTGTGGGCATGTGGTTGGACTTCTTGCATGGAGGCAGCTGTCAGGGATCCTCTAATAACTCACAGGGAAACAGTATTCCCACTGCTTTAATCCCTGGTCATGGAGGGACTAGGAACACAGTGTCCATCTAGGCTGCCTTCTTGGATCTGAATTCTGCTCTGCATGTAAGATATGTCCTAAGAGCATCACAGCACCAAGCTCAGAATCAAAGAGGCATGGTCATGTGTTCCTACCTCAAGATAACCAACCAATCACACTACAGGGGAGGGGATGATGTTTCTTCCTGTTGTGAGGCCTAACCAATAATTGACTGCAAGGCAATGAGGTGCCTGCTTTCTTTGTTACACATACATGCTCCTCTCTATACACAAATAAAAGGAATCCTTTCCTGAGACTCTCAACAGATTTCAAGCAAAATTGACATAAAGCTCCAGTTCAGGAACATACCATCACAATTGTTATGATGCACTTAACTATTTGTGTAATCTAGAGTGGAAAGGACAATGTTCTTTACCAGAGAATCCCTTTGACCTGTTGAAAACAGGTACTGGGTTGGACACTGACCTTTGAGGAAAATACTCTGATCTTAAGAGGAAATTACTCTGATCTTCCTTACCTTCTAGAGAGGGTAAGAGACCATGGGACAAGGCAACCAATGTGATGAACTCCCTCTATTCCACACTGCAGTTACAGAGACTTGGAGTCCCTCTGAAAATGGCCTGGGAGCATGCACACAAGGCTTGCAAGGCCCTTCTTTGACCATCGTATTGAGATTTTACTGTCCTGCAGAAGGTCACCAAATGCCCACAGAAGGTCACCAGACAACTCTGAGTAGGAAGAAGAGCTGCATAGATGTTGGTTGGGATGTCTGTTATTGAATTTTGTATGTTGATCTTGTATTCTGCTTTTTTGTTGAATTATCTTATTAGCTCTAGCATTATCTGGTGGAATTTTTTGTATCTACTAGATATAGGATCATGTCACTCACAAAATGAGATAATTTGACTTTTCCTTTTCCTATTTGTGTTCCTTTAATTTGTTCTCTTGACTGAATAATCTGACTAGAATTGAACTGTATTGGATAGGGGTGGTGACAGTGGACGTTCTTGTTTTGTTATGGATTTTAAAAGAATGGTTGCCCCATTCACTATTATGTTGGCTTTGGGTTTCTTATATATTGCCTTTATGGTGTTGAAGTAAATTCTGTATATACCTTGATTCATTAGTGATTTTTTTAATCATAAATGAATGTTAAATTTTATCAAAGGCTTTCTTTGCATTTATTGAGATTACTATATGATTTTTGTCTTTCATTGTAGTGAAATGCATTTATGGATTTATATATGTTAAACTTTCCTTGTAACCCTGGGATAAAACTGACTTGGTCCATGATGTGCAATCTTCTTAGTATGTTGTTGAATATGATTTGCTAATATCTTATTTAGAATCTGTGCATCTAAGATTCTTAGGGATATTGGTCTGTAGTTTTATAACCTTCATGTGTCATTATCTCGTTTTGATGTTAAGGGGATAGTGATTATATACAATGATTTTGGAAGAGTTCCTTCTCTTTATATTTCATGGATTGATTTTAGGAGTATTAGTATTAATTCTTCTTTAAAAGTCTAGTAAAATTCAGCTGAAAACCAATCTGGTTCTGGGCTTTTCTTTGCTGGAAAACTATTACTGCTTCTATCTCATTGCTACTTATTAGTCTGTTTAGGTTTTCTATGTACTTGATTCCAATTAGGCAGGTCATTTGTGTCTGGAAATGTATCCATTTATTCAAGGTTATTCATTTTATTAAAGTTTTCAAAATAAACCCTAATAATTCTCTGGATTTCTAGGACCTGAGGTAATTTCTTTTCTTTCTTTCTTTCTTTCTTTCTTTCTTTCTTTCTTTCTTTCTTTCTTTCTTTCTTTCTTCTTTCTTTCTTTCTTAACTCTAGTTTTATTAATTTGGATATTCTCTCTTAATATTTAGGTTAGTTTTGCCTAGGGTTCATAATTCTTGTTTATCTTTTCAAAGAACTAACATTTTATTTCATTGATCCTTTGCATTGTTGTTGTTTTCTATTTCCTTGATTTTTCCTCTGATCTTAATTATTTTTTTCCTTCTACTAATTTTGAGATTGATTTGTTCTTGTTTTTAAAGGGCACCTTTAAGTTGTTTATTGGGAATCTTTTTTATTTTCTAATGTAGGTACTCATAACTATATGTTCACCACAATTCTTGTTTTATTCTAAGAATTTTTAAAAAAATTCCCCTGATTCCTTCATTACTTATTTATCATTCAAATGTGTATTGTTTAATCTTCATGTATTTATATATTTACAGTAGTTTGTTGTTGATTTCTAATTTGATTCCATTATGATCAAATAAGATACAAAGAATTATCAATTATTTTGCTAAGAGTTGTTTTGTGCACTAAAATATGATCTATTATAGAGAATGTTTCATGAGCAGCTGAGAAGAAAGAATATTTGGCTCTGTTGAAAAAATATTTAACAATATACAACCATTCGATTGATTATATTTTTTGGATTCAAAAAGACTTTGCTGAGTTCATGACTAAATGATCTAACCTTTGGTGAATGATGGCATGTTTAAATAACCCAGTATTATTGTAGTGGGAATTATCAGAATTTTTAAGTTGAGTAGTGTCAATTTTATGCAATTAGGTGCATCTACTGTGACATAAATATTTACAATCATTATATATTGTTGTTGGATGGTTCCTTTACTAGTATAAAGTGACATTCTTTGTGTCTTCTGATTAATTTTGGCATAAAATCTGCTTCATCAGACATGAGAGTAGCTACTGCTGCTTGTTTTCTGGCTCCATTACTGCCATTTTGATTTATTTCTAATGTTTAATTTAGTTATATTCCTTTCATGGTTAGCTATTCTTTCAATGAGATATTTCCATTTGTGAGCTCTGGGCCATTTCTTTTGTCTTCTGGGTATAGTATTTCTTTAAGAATTTTCTATAGTGCTGTCTTAGTAAGCCATGTACTCTTTTAGTATCTTCTCCTCAAGGAAGGTTTTCTTTTCTGATTTTGAAGGATAGCTTTATTGGCTGTACCAATGATGTGTAACTTGTTTTCTCTCAGGGCTAAAACACATCATTCCAAATCCTTATGTATTTTAGATTTTGTTCTGAGAAATCAGAAATAATTCTGACAGGCTTGCTTCTAAATGTAACATGACATTTTTCTCTTGAGGCTTTTAAAAATTCTAACTTTGTTCTCTATGTTAGGGATTTTAATTATAATGTGTTGATGTTCTTTTATGTTTTGTCTATTTGGAATTTTGAATGCCATCTGTATCTGGATGTCCATCTTATTATCAAAGTTTGGAAATTTTTCTGTTGATAATTTTTATGACATTCTTCTGAGTGCATATATAATATTTCATTCACTTTAGTATCTTTGGAGAGAGTTGCTAGTGAATTATTAGCTTTAGTAAATTTCATGTCACCTTGTTTTCTTTATATTTCTTTTATTGTTTTGCTGGGTTTTATTTATGTTTTGAGATATATTTCTCTTCCACTCTTAGGTGTGGACCTTTTAAAATACATCCTTCTCTTACCAGAATATTCTAGAGTGAACTAGATATAGAGCCCTCATAAGTGTGATGTCAAAGGTCTTAACTTTGTTTTTTCTCTAGGAGTGAAATTTCGTTAGTAGGACCTGAAACACTTCCCCAACACACACACACACACACAAATCATTTCTACTTGGGGTCTGGTTATTATTTTGGGGTTTTTTGTCTCTTTTATTCTTCATAATAAAGTAGTTTTTGAAGTTTGAGGATGGTCAATTGGTGTGTGAAGCAAGGTGCACTGCTTCTTCTCTGGGTTTATCTCAGCAGTAGTCTCTTCCTTGTGAACTTGTGTAGTTCACCAGGCCAGGAGATTTTCAGGCCCAGGCTGCTAGATGGGGTGGCCTAAAATTGTAGCTCATTGACATAGCTTCCTATTTCCTGTTTCAACAGTAAACAGGATGGAATGGGAAGTACTATCATTTGGAATTTTGTACAGATATGCCAGATCAATGAAATCTCAGAGTAGTTCTGGAAGCTGGAACTGAGCTCTAATCTTTTAGCTCTTTGTAGTATCTTTTAATTTAGAACTTTTTTTTTAAATAAATGGAAGTTTCAACTTTATATTTTTTACATAAAAATTATGAAGTATCTTTATTTATGTTCTTCTTTCTACTTGCTTATTCTATCATGCTTTTTTAAAACATTAAGCCATTGACAAAGATTTCCCATATGTCTAAAAATTGTGAATTGAAATCAAATAATATGTATGTAAAAGTTTAAGAGAACGTTATGTGTAAGTATAAAGCTCTAATAAAAACATTTTAAAATGTATATGAAACAAGAGAAAACTTTTACAACACTTATAAGTTAACACAGCTCAATCTTATTTAACATTTTAATTTTTTTTTACTGAAATATCTATGGCATTCTTAGACTGTCATGGCTTTTATTTTCCTATTTTAAAATATCATATTAAGTATTATATATGAAATTTTATTATGAACAGTATCTATTTTTTTCTCCAATAACTCTTTTTTGTTTAAAACAGTGTTGAATAAATCTCATTTTATAACTTCTGCTTTGTATTCCATACTTTAGACTTCCTGTGACCTTATCATAATTCTGTTAATCATGAGCTGGTTGATCTTGGAAAAGTTCCTATGCAAAAAAATTCCAAATAACTTAGACTCGTGATGTATGCCATCCACTGAACCTAAATTAAATGAAGTTTTTTGTAATCATGTGGAATGATTAATTCATATTCTAAAATGTATGCAGTTAATACTTTAGGGATCTAGAATGTGGTCAGGATTGCATCATATTTGGGTAAAACAAACCCATAACCTAAGCTGATGATACTTATTAATACTAAATAGAATTTAAATGATAAAAATGTAAGTGCTGCAGAACATTGAATGTGTTACTTGAAAGTCTTAAAATAAAGCTTAAATTAGGAAATATTTATAATATAATCACTGCAATAAAAATGCACAGGTATTATTAACATTTAAATGTTAATCAATTTGTATTTTTAATATTTGATGTTATATGTGGTTATACATATAAGCACATCAGACCCTGGGTTAAAATAAAATATAATTAGTAAGGATAAAATTTACTGAAAATTCATTTTGGCAATATTTTTATGCCTATTTCCAGAAAGTACAGGAAAAGTAGGAAGTATGCTGGAATGAAAGTGATTTTCATTCTTAGATCTAAGCTTCAAGGAGCAGTCTGAATTATAAAGAAAAAACATTGAACAGAAATTTCTTCTTGAGAATTCTGTTGACTACAATTTTTTGAGTTCACATTTATAAATATTTATTCACATCTTTTAATCCCTGCAGTTGCTTAAAGTTTTGACTATCTTCTGTCATGAAAATTCATAGTTCATCCTTCACCAGTGTGTCTGTATACCTTTTGTGCTTTAAATAAAACAAGAGCGTTGACAGTTTTTGGAGAGTTAGGCAAAGTCATGATGGGAAAATAAATGGGACACTATCTTTTTTCTCTCTATTATTTTTCATCAATTTCTAGTGGAATATTACTGTTAGAGCAACAGCACTAATCAGTCAAGGTATTTTCTAATATCATTTAATAATGAAATGGAAATGCCACACTGGCCTTTTGGTTGCATTAGCCAAAGTGATGTGCAAAGGAAAAATGACATTTTACTCTAAAAATTGTTGGCTTTATTCAATGTTATTTTGTTCACTACACTTATTCCATGCTGAATAACATTAGCAAGCATTTTCAGAATTCTTTGCTGCATGGTAGTCTTATAATTTTGCTCCAAATATTTTAGACATTTATTTAACAAGTGTTTAACATTAGTAAACAAATTGTTAAAACACACATTTTTTAAGTCACATACTTAACAAATGTATATTGAGTTAAAACCAAGGGTAGATGCCATCATAAAGAGTAAAGCTAAAATGGGAAATAAAAAGTATAGATATTAAACTTTTAGAGTGTCTGAACTTAAAATGAATATAAAATGAATGTTAATTAAAATGTAATGCTGAATGATTTTCATGTGTACATGAATATATTTGTGCTCACAGGTAAAAAAGAGGTTAGATTCTGTTCAACTTTCTGAAGAAGATCTGTTACATAGGGAGGAAATGTTTCTTGTTTCAATTTACTTTTGTACCATTCCATTTGTATATTTTACTAATATAATTAGAATAAATTGATTACTAATAAAATAATTAAGAAAATGTTTTGATGATGCCATACAACAGGAATATGCATCTATCTTGGAACATAAATAATCTAGTCAGAGAACTCTCAGAAGGAAAGCTATGTCTCAGATGAAACCTTGAAACTTGTGTAGGAGATAGAACAAAAATGGCAAGGGAGGGAAATTTGTAGGAGAATGAAGAGGACCAGAAGGGTGAGTGCTTCGTATTAAAGCAAGACCAGTGGGATAAGAGAAGGCAGTAGGAAAGGGAGGAACGAGAGGGACACTCAGTATATGGACAGTAAGAGTGAGAAATCTGCAAGCCCGTGATCTTCATGCATAGAAATATAAACATGCTAAATGGAATCTTAGCATGCATAATTCAGCAGAACATAATAATGCACAAAGGCTGGTTTGGGATTTAACATAAGAATCTAAGGCATCTTGAGTATTTTACAATGAATCAATATATCCCATTGCATGAAAAGGCTAAAGAAGAAAAGTCATATGATCCCACCAATTGACGTAGAAAACACATTTAAAATTTCAAGTTCACATTCACAATTTAAAAATTATCCAGAAAATAGCAATAGAAGGATTGTATCATATATTTTAAAACTTCATATTTCATACTATGTAACATCCCCACAGATGATGAGCACACCGCCCAGGCAACCAAGTGTACCGGCGTGGGCTAAGGGTGCCCCTCCCACACGTGTCTCTCTGTGACCCAGTGATGTTTAAATGCACAGTGAGCAGCTCTCAGGCCGTTCCTGGTGTTCTCCACCCTGGTCTTCAGGAAAGGCCCTTGGCCGGGGTCTTCCCTGTCTCCTCTGTTCCAGCCTGAGCTCTTCAGCTTGCTCCCTAGGAACTCCCTCCTGGGAAGTCCACTCTATATTTCCAGGATCTGTGAGTACAGTAAGCTGTTTAACTCTTTCTCCAGCTGTGCCTTTCCTATGCTCCTCTTCATGCTGCATCCAACTGACCATCCTTCAAAAGAGTACAGAAGCAGGGCATGGTGGTGCAAGCCTGCAATCCCAGCACTTAGGGAGGCTGAGACAGGAGAATTAAAAAGCCACCCTCAGCAACAGCGAGGCGCTAAGCAACTCAGTGAGACCCTGTCTCTACATAAAACACAAAATAGGGCTGGGGATGTGGCTCAGTGGTTGAGTGCCCCTGAGTTCAATCTCCAGCAACAACAACAACAAAAAAAGAGAGTACACTTCATAAATAGTGTAAAAATATCATAGGCAACATCATATCTCAGTGAGATATTGTGAGCTTTCCCTTAAAATGAGTAGTTACTACTACAGGCAATATTAAATTTACCTTTAAATAATTGCAAATATTGCATTTTAATTACAATTTTATGTGTTCATTGACAAAATATAAACTTTCAATTATTTTGAGTATTTATTTTGCACTCTGAATTTTCTGAATTTACTTATTTCAAGAATGTTTGTATTCCACTAACTGTAAATTTCTTTGACCAAAACCATGGCCACAGCTAGTGAAAATATATTGTATTATTGAAAAATACTTAGTAGACATCAAATTTTTTCACTAGAAAAATGATAACTACAAGTTAATACATACATGAATTAGCTAGATTTAACACATTCCACAATGGGGGCGGTTCCAAGATGGCGGCCTAGACAGTCCACTCTGCGCTAGGCTCTCAGGGACCAGGGCTGGAAGTGGTGGAGGCGCCGTTTTCCAGCCAGCATCCTGGCATCATTCTGCAGCTCAACATCCCACGCAGGAATTTCGCTCGTGTATGTGTGAGCGCAGGGCCACCGGGAGGCAGCGGTAGCCGGGAGGCGTGGCTTCGGCGCCAGCCGGCGGAGTGCAGTTGTGGTGGGGGATCCGGCCCAGGGCTTCAGCCCGGAGTTTACCCCGGGCGTGCCGGGCCTGCTTCCGCACAGGGTGCCTGGCCCCAGCGCCCACCCAACCGCGAGAGACCGCTAGCAGTTGCTACTGTGGACCGACTGTCTCCTGAGCGGAACCCCAGCTAGTGTTCTTTGTGGACCACCTTCTAACACAGCGGAACTTCCTACACACCAGGGGGCGCAGGTGAACACCTGGGAGCAAACCTTGGCCACGGTGGAACAGCGACTCCACCAGCGGCCCAGAGTTTCACCTTGGCCTGGGACCAGTACCAAGGATACCAGCCGGGAAAGTCCAG